>JANZLH020000079.1:1638811-1649930 GCA_026770325.2 Erythroxylum fimbriatum | reverse complement strand
ATGTTACTTTATATGGGTTTTAAATGATTGCAAATTGCTACATGTTTCGACATACAACTTTTGTGATGAATTTCAAATAAAGATAGAAATGCAGTGAGATATTTTGTAGCATGAAAACATTTGATGAATGGTTTAAGAATGACGTATTACGAAAGTGTGATGACTCTGATTTTGCTATGCCTTAAAGAATTCATGGCATTCTGAACATACGGAAATGAATATGTGCTTTGTTTGGGCAAGAGAGGAACGTCCTGTTAGTCACGTGCACGTCGACGATTAGCCTTATCCCGGCTGCCCGCTTGTGGCCACGAGATCCTGAGAAATCGGACTCGTCTTGTTTACGGTATAACCCTCAGGTTATCCGTCCTGTTCCACGGAACTCTCGAGCCGCTTGTTTGTGCATTGCATCTTCGCCTAGTTATGATTGGTGCATAATTGAGTGTTATGTGATGATGTTTGTGATTAAGCATTTGTGAATTCGAATTGCCAAACTGACTGAGAATTTTGAGAACGAAACGCTTTTATGAATTCATGATGATCTTTATATGAAGTATTTTACGAACTCATTGTGATTTCTATACGAGAAATGAACTTTTCAACGGTTTTGCTTATTCTTTGTTATAAACCTGTTACCCACGGAGCCGTCGTGCTCACCCCCCATTTTTCCCCTCCTCAGGTAGCAAGCGAGAATCCGAGTCTCCGCATCGGGTTTGAGGCAACTCCGATGCAATATGTTAAGTTAGAAGTCATTAGATAGCATTTTGAAGCTAATGAAGTACTTTGTATTTTGTTCTTTGAGCCTTTGATGTATTTGGGCTAAATGCCACTAAGCTTTGTATTAACTTATTTCCGTGAAAATGTAAGAGTTTTGAAGTTAAAGTGTATTGTATATGTTTCCTTTAATATTTGAAGTTTCAAATGTAAAGTGTATTGTATAAGTTTCCTAAGCATGTATGGTTGTAAGATTGGAAATGATAAAAACAAGAATGAGATGATACTTCTTTAGGAATTCAAATGATAGAGATGCCTAAGATTGTGATATTGCCTTTTGAGTTGGTGTTTGGGATGATTGTAGTTGGATGATTGAGTATAAGGAAGATTGAAGTGGTTTTATGCAGGTTTGAAGCTTGGATGAGTTAAATTGAAGAATTTGGCTAGATGCATTTTTAGGGGAGGTGCTGTCCAATTTTCTTAAAAATGGACAGCAACTTCGCTTAGGTTTTAGACCTCCTAAACGGTTGATTTGGATTAAGAGGTCTTCTGGAAATTCGTAGAGAACGTTAAGATCTTTAAAATGGTATAAAATGGGTTATTTTTCGACTTAGGATGAAAAAGTTATGAGGGTCGGAAAGTAGCTGGTTACTATTCATATGGTCAAATTTTACTGTTCATTTGGTAATTTTTGCAGAATCTTTAGAGGTGTTTTTCACCCTCTTAGAGACCGATATGAGTTTTACTTCCTTCATAGAAAATGTAGCTTATCTTTTCCTCTTACTGTTGGATGTATGATGTGAATTTATTGGAGTTAGGAATAAAAAGATATGAAGGTGATAAGATGACTGTTCATGCTGTCAAAATACTGTTCTTTTGGTCATTTCACTATTCATTTGGTCATTTTTGCTATTCATGTGGTAGGTAGCTAGAAAGCAACTTTGAACCAGGTTTTTCATTCTTCTTGACAGTTATAGAGGTTTTCGTTCAGTCTTATTTTGGCACGAAGTTTGCACAATTTCGAAGCATTAGTTTTCTAAAAATATTGTCCACCTTTTTATGCAAATTCGAGAGTTTTAGGAATTCCATTGAAATTAGGGATTCAAGCAAAGTGTAGCAAGTGGTTGAAAATTTTTGAACATGAGTCCGCATTTTGGTAAAATCTAGCGTAATCTAGGAAGCCCCGATTGAAATGAATTTCTTTGCTGATTCTATAGCGGCATGGATTTCCACGAAAATTAAGATGAATCTTGCAAGATTTATTCTGAGGACTTTAATTGACTTTATAAACATGTATAAGTATAATGGTTTCGGATTAAGTAGTTGGGTTCCGGATTCGGATTCCAGTTTGGTTCTTCGTAAGAGGTTGGACATCCGATAATGGGTTCCAACAATAAAAGCCCTTCTATCAGATTGAGGTGGTGAATATTTTAGTCGAGAGTTTGATGACCATCTCAAAGAGTGTAGAATAGTTTCACAACTCATTCCACCTGGAACACCACAATGGAATGGTGTGTCTGAAAGGAGGAATCGAACTTTATTAGATGTGGTTTGATCTATGTTGAGATATGTAAATCTTTCATTGTCTTTTTGGGATATGCTCTTGAAACAACTGCATTTACACTAAATAAAAGTCCAACGAAGGCATAGTAGAAAAGTCACCATATGAGACGTGGACATAAAAGGTTCCTAGTTTGTCTTTTCTAAAGATTTGGGGATGTGAAGTTTTTGTTAAAAGGTTAACATCTAAAAAACTTAGATCCAAATCTAATAAATGCTTCTTCATTGGGTATCTTAAGGAAACTAAAGGATACTACTTTTACAATCCTATCGAGAACAAAGTGTTTGTTGCTCAAAATGGTATCTTCCTAAAGAGAGAATTTAGTTATAAAGGAACTAGTGGGAGTAAAGTACATTTTGAAGAAATTCAAGAGTTACAAGAGAATGCTCTAACCCAAGAGAAGCCTCATTTTGATATACAAAATATTGTATAAACTATACCAGTAACACCAGCCCTACTGACCGCGCATCGTAACACTAGTCAAAATAAAATAACTAGACTACTACTGTAGAGTGGCAAGTCTAGGTCGATCTCACAGAGAGCGTGTCTAAAGTTTACGGAATGAAATTAACTAGTGTTTAGGGGGGGTTGAATTTTTTGAATAAGAAAATAAAATAAAACTAACTAATAAAAACAAATTAAAGAAAACATGCAAAAAAATTTATAAATATGGGAAATTCGGTAGGGACCCGGTTCTTTGGTTCAATCTCGGCCTACACCCTAATTAAGCATACTTCATTCATTTGTTGTTCTTTAACCTCTCCTAGTAACTATTAATCATGAGTTAATAATTAACTCGAGTTTTTCCTTAGGTTTTGTTTAATCAAGATACGATCGTTAATTAAACCTAACCACTGAATAAAATAGAATACGATCTTTAGATTTAATTAGGCGGTAGCATTACGAATTAGGAAAACCTATTAATCAAGGCAACAACCACATACGATGCGTCATTTGACCTAGGTCATGTTATCCTTAATGATTACAAATCATTAGTCGCTACACATGAATTTCAACATAACAATTACGGATTATATAGAAATTCTAGCAATGAGTTTCAAATTAACGATTCAACGAACGCATTAAAATCATCAATTCATAATACCCCACGAGTTCATACACAAATAACCGAATAATAACGAAAATCTGATTATCCATACACAATACCCAAATCAATTAAAATAGGATAACACAATCAATTTCTAATGAGAGAAAGAAACAATAAAATAATTAAAAAATACTTAACCCGGGTCATCGGCGTCAATCTCGACTGAGTCCATACATTCCGAAAATATTTCGAACATCTCTTCACCATTTTCTTTATCATTGAACTCATCCAATCTATTATGTAAAGGTAAAGAGTTAGTTTTAAAAATAATTATGGACTCGGTATTTACCTCCGAGCTAAAAGATATGTCCTTTGCGGCTTCGAGCTCTTTCTTGACTTCTTCGGCACAAACAATTCGTTAAGGTTTGACCTCAACATTCTCAAGCTCCTCATCACTTTGTAAAGTTTCCGCACAGACTTCAATTAGGTACACCTCGAGCTAATACGGCTGTGCCTCTTCTCGTTGTAATTCTAGGCGATCAAGGCTTATTGCCATCTGACCCATTAGGTGTTCCATCCTCCGTTGACTTGCTTTTGTCTCTTGTCGAAATTTTTGCATATTTTGTTGAAATTGCTGCATATCCTGTAGAAATTGTAAATTGTTAGCAGCCATTTTATTAACAAGTTCTTCTAAATATGCAACTAAATTATATTAGTTCTCTAGATCTTGGGCGCTATAACATATGTTTTTTGGAAATTGCCCTCCATCCTTATGGAATTGTAAAGTATTCTCCTGCAATTGCAACGTCAACTCTTCCAGAGATGGACTAGAGTTATGATAGGAAGCTTCTGGTCTGTCCGAGAATTGTTGTGCATCCTGCAAACTATCATGGAAGTAATTCTCTTGATTATTTCATCCATAACAAAAGTTAGGTTGATCAGTCCAAACATTGTTATAGGATTGAGAATATGAATTATAAAAGAAAGTACTTCCGTCCATAATTTGTTTAAAAACATAAAACAAAAAATTGAACAGATCACAAAATAACAGAAAAGAAATCACTTACGAACAAATATATACAAAACACTAATTAAATCACAAACAACAACTAAAACACCGCACTCCCCGACAACGGTGCCAAAATTTGACCGCACGTCGTAATGCTAGTCAAATAAAATATCTAGACTACTACTACAGCAGTGGTGAGTCTGGGTCGATCTCACAGAGAGTATGTGTAAAGTTTATGGAATGAAATTAATTGATGTTTGGGGAAATGGGAGGTTTTAGATTTTTAAAGAAGAAAAAAAATAAAAATAAAACTAAAATGAAAATAACTAATAAAAACAAATTAAAGAAAACATCCAAAAATGATAAATGCGGGGAATTCGGTAGGGACTCGATTCTTTGGCTCAATCTCGTCTACACCCTAATTAAGCATATTTCATTAATTTGTTGGTCTTTAACCTCTCCTAGCAATTATTAATCGTGGGTTAATAATTAACCCGAGTTTTTCCTTAGGTTTTATTTAATCAAGATACGATCATTAATTAAACCTAACCACCGAATAACTTAGGATACGATCTCTAGATTTAATTAGGCAGTAGTATTACGAATTAGGAAAATTGATTAATCGAGGCAACAACCATATATGATGCGTCATTTAACCTAGATCATGTTATCCCTAATGATTACGAATCATTAGTTGCTATACATGAATTTCAACATAACAATTACGGATTATATCAAAATTCTAGCAATGGATTTGCAATTAAATGATTCAATGAACACATTAAAATCATCTTTTCACAGTACCCAATGGGTTCATACACAAATAAACGAACAATAACGAAATCCATACACAGTATCCAAATCAATTAACATAGGATAACACAATCAATTCCTAATAAGAGAAAGAAATAGCAAAACAATAAAAAACACTTAACCCAGGTCGTCAGCGTCAATGTCACCTCCAAAGTGACGTTAGGATGTCTAGCCCTTCATGAGTCTTTCCCAAAAGAATGCTTCAGCCCCTACTGCAATCCTTAGTCGAAACCCCCTAATTAACCCCTCATTTTTCTCAACCCAACCATGGTACTGTTCATGATGTGACGAATAAGCTCCTTGGAGCATGCTTCTATTCACTTGCTCTCTCACGCCCCTCTCTTCTGCCGCAGCTCTTCTCCAACTTCTCTCAGTCACCAAGCCGAAGCCACACTATACACACGCCTCCCACTTTCCTCGTCTGCGTTTAACGCAGTTCACTGTGCTAAACGCAACTCTCACTGTTCTTCCCCTCTTACTGTTTTCTTGATGGCACAATTTAATAAGATGAGTTTCTTATCCATGCCTCCTGTTGCTCTCTTTTCTGCCCTCTGCATTTTACTCAAAATGCATGCGTTGATGCACAACATCTATTAACACAAATGTCTGTGTTGAACATAAATTTCTACGTTGAAGATGTTCCAGCCTGCTACCTTGCGTTTTCTTCCTTGCTATTGTCATTTTACATGATGTGCACTACTCCTTGGATGTTGTGTTTTGGTCTTTCTCAGCTTCCCATATGCATTGTCTTTTTATTCTCTTGTTTCCTTCTTCTTTGTGTTCCATTTTGTAGCAAAGAGATTGTGGTATCAAAACCATAAAAGAAATATAAGGATACTGATTATGTTCGTCGAGCTTTACAATTATAGCCCTCAAATATCGCAAATGCATAGGTCCTGAATTGTAGTAATTGAAGGGTCAATCCCATGATGTGGGTGAACTAATATAATTCTAGGGTGTCTAAGGCTAAGGGAAATAATAACTTAAAACTAAAAATGAAACAAGAATATAAACACAGGAATTTGATTGCAAGAATTCAACTCAAGAAATTAACACAAAATAAGAATTGAAATTGAGCAACACAAAAGGTCACCATGGAAATTAGTCCAGAGAAATTACCATGTTATGAGAGAGGAGATTTTACCTATCATTAATGCTAACCTAGCCAATTATGTGTTATCGAGGTGTTGGTTCTAGACTATAGGAGGGGAATTACTCTCTCTCGAGTTATAATCCCATGCTCTAAATTATTAACCTTAATTAAATTATGGAATTTGCAATATGTCAATTAACAAAAGACCTATAATTAAAATTAGTTCGGAAGCTCTCTACTAAACTACCGAGTCTCACACGGGATCTCTCTTCGCACAAAACTTATATGATTAACTACGTAGTCTATTGGATCGCCTAACTCTCGTTAATCCAATATAATCATTTTATACAGTTCACCCTTTCGGTTTGTCACTGAAATATGTAAAAATTGAAGTCAATCATAAAACCCAATCAATAAAACACAAAATTGACTATATTAACATTAAATAAAAGTAAAATCTCGAAGGAAGAGTTAGAACATCGTCAACAAACCAAAACTCATTATCATACAATCCATTTCAATCTTATACATTAAATGAAAAAAATGAAATGAAAAGGAAATAGAACTTGGATCAGACAATCCGGGAAGGAAGCAGTATTAAGAGACCACCTATTCTGATAAGTAGTAATGTCGGGCACACATCTTCTTCCCCTTCATCCTCTTCGTCTTTTCTCTTTCTCTTCTTTTCTCTCTCTTTTGAACTTTCCAAAAGTAGCAAAATGTAGGAGCTCCCTTTAGGGTTACATCTCTTTACTTTATATAGTTTTTCCAATTAGGGTAACCTTAGGGTCTTTTCCAAGTCCAAAAGGTCTAAAAAGTTCCAAAAAAATATAAAATCGAAAGCATCCCCACGTCTGTCCGCACGCAGGCCAAGAAGGTGGTCCTTATTGACACGAACGTGGCCAAGATTTTGGCATTCTGTCACAATCATAGTAGATTATGCAACAATCGTGGCTCTTTGCACCTGCTTCTGTCACAATCGTGGCCTTAGGTTAGCTCCCGAGTCTTCTTCGAATCTTCTCTTTTTTACACTCTTCGTCCTGAAACACTAGCAAACTCATCAAAGCATCTCAAATATATATAATTGAAGCTCAAAAGCATACTCTAACCCAAAAAATGATTAAAACACAAATATCCACTAACTAACACAATTCTAACCTAAACACGCACTAAACAATCAAATTAACAACTAAATACAAACTAAACTACCCACACAAACAAAATGCAGTCTACAACTGCCAGATACGTACGATGGATATAAGGGAAAGAAATGCTTATTTTGTAAAGTTCGTTATCATATGTTGAAAGCCTGTGCCAAATAACGTGCTTGGTAAGTAAAGAAAGGTATGTCTTTTACTTTTATTTGCAGTAAAGTTAATTTGTTCATACTACTAAGAGATACTTGGTGGTTGGATTTTGGTACTACAACTCACAAAATTATATATATGTAGGTTGCTTGAACTATCGAAGGCCTAGTGATGATAAGAAGTACATTTAAATAGGGGCTGGAAGTTCGATGGAAGTTTTAGGTATAAAGATGTTTCAGTTATTATTGCATACTAGTTTCAATTTAAAATTGAAGAGCACATTTGTTATACAATCTTTTAGGGTTGATTTGGTTTCAATTTCTATATTGGAAAAAGAAGGATTTGTTTGTTTATTTGGAAAAAAAGTGATGTTTATTTTAATTCTATTTATATTGGAACTAGTAATTTATCTAATCATGACAACCTTTATTTACTTCATATAGTAAATTCGAATAGTGAATCCCATAATGTTGAAACCAAAACTACCAAATGCAAATTATCAAATGAGAATTCTTTATTATTATAGCATAAGTTAGGATATATCTCTTAAAAGAGAATTTATAGGCTTGTGTCAGAAAGGATTCTTGACACACTTGATAATTAAATTATGATCTTTGTATTGAGTGCATAAAGGGAAAAAATACAAAGAAGAGAAAAAATGAGGGCTAAGAGAGATAGAAATGTCTTAATGTTGATTCATACAGATATTTGTAGGTCATTTCTTACAGCTTCATGGAATAGTCAACAATATTTTATCACAGTTATAGAATATTACTCTTAATATAGCTACTTATACTTAATTCATAAGAAGTCTCAAGCATTGGAGACATTTTAAAGATGTTTAAGTTTGGAGTTGAAAATCAACTTGGTAAAACTATTAAGGCCATAAGATCTGATCATGATGGTGAATACTACAGAAGATATGGCAAATCAGTTGAACAATGTCTATATCTATTTTTTTGATTCCTAAGTGAGTGTGGGATTATTCCTAAATACACCATGCTGGCTTCTCCAAACACGAATGGTGTAGTGGAGAGATGAAATAGAACCCTTTAGGATATAATACAAAGTATGATTTATAGTACTACATTACTCCACTTACTATAGGGAGATGCATCAAATACCACAATGTACATACTAAATTGACTTCCTATAGAAGATACGAATAAAACCCCTCATGAGTTATAGACATGTAAAAGATCACTGGGACATAAAGTCTATGATCCAAAAATAAGAACATTCGTTAAGACAGGAAATGCTCAGTTCTTTGAAGATGTTGAGTTTGGGGGAGAGATAAGGATAATGACTTTGACTTTGAAGAAAAGTCAACCAATGTTCCTCTTCCTGTAGTTACTGTTGTTCATGATCAAGTTTTCATTCCTATTGTGATTCAACAACATCCAATATAAATACATGACAATGTGAACTTCCTACCTATTAAAATCATCCAATTGTTTCTTAATCCATTTTTCATTAGGAGCTTAAGGATCAAACTCAATAGACCCAAATTTGAATGGAACTAGTTCCTTTAAAAAGATCCACAGGGGAATGGAGAAATGTAATTCCAAATGATTATAACACATTTCTCTAAGAACATGAAGAAAATGTTAACTTAGTAGGAGATGATCCACACACCTTCTTTGATCTAATTAAAAGTTCTAACTCTAATGCGTGGTTTAATGACATGGGTAAGGAAATGCAATCCATAAGAGGTTTAGTATCTTTTTTCATTGCCTAAAAATGTGAAACCTATTGGTTTTTAATAGGTTTTAAGACTAAAAGAGACTCACAAGGAAATGTGGAATATAAGGCTCATCTTGTTGTCAAATGTTTTACTCATAGGGAAGGCATTGATTATAAAGAGGCTTTCTCTCCAATTTCATTTAAGTACTTTTTTAGGATTATTATGTTAGTTGTGGTGCATTTTAATCTTTAACTATATCAAATATAGGTTAAAAATCCTTTTCTTAATGGTGACATTGAGGAAATAATTTATATGAAATAACTAGAGGGGTTAGCATTTGAGGAAACTAACCAATTGGTTTGTAAACTGTAGAAATATATATAAGGGCTCAAGTAAGCTTCCCGTCAATGGTATCAAAAGTTTATCAAGTTGTTCTTTCATTTGGCTTTGAAATGAATTTTGTTGAAGATTATATGTGTCATAGGTTCAATGGGATTATATTCATTTTCTTGGTCTTATATATGGATGATATTTACTTACTAGTAACGATGAGGAATAGTTCAAGAAACCCAAAAATTTTATTTCAGAGTAATTCAAAATGAAAAATCTTGGTGGAACATCTTTCGTATTAAGGATCCATATTCACTGTGATCAGTCATATGGAATTTTAGGATTATCTCTGAAGGGTTACATTTAAAAGGTATTACTTTGATTTGGCCTGCAAAGTTGTAAACATCATGATACTCCCTGTGCTTAAAGAAGACAAATTTGGTATAAAGCAGTGTCTAAAGAATGAAATAAAACCCAAGTTTATGTAGAATATCCTTTATGCATCGGTGGTAGGGACCTTGATGTACACACAGGTTTGCACTCGTACTGACCTTTCATACGTTCTTGGAACGTTTTGCAGATACCAAAGCAACCTAAAAGGAGAACATTAAGTAACAACAAAAAGAGTCTTCAAATATTTACAAAACACTAAGGATTATATGCTCATATATGGGATGTCAAAAAAACTTTAGCTCATTGAGTTTTCTAAGTTTGACTTTGCTAGATGCAAATACAATCATAAATCGACATTTGGTTTTATATTTTTGTTAACTGAAGGCACAATTTCTTAGAAGAGTGTCAAGTAGACACTTATTGGATCATCCACTATAGAGGTTGAATTTGTTATATGTTATGAGGCATCTAATCATGCTATATGGCCATGCAATTTCATTAAAAGACAATGAGTAGTCAATGGTATTGAAAGGCCGCTCAAGTTATATTATGAAAATAAAGCAAAGGTCTTGTATTGATATAGCAACAAGAGCTCTTCTAGATTTAAACATAGAGACATTAAGTTCCTTGTTGTGAAAGAAAGGGTTCATACTGGTTTTTTCAATATTGAGCTTATTAAAATAAACTCCATGATTGTGGATCCACTCACTAAGGAATAGTTGGGTGTAGCAGAATATTAGCTAGATAAGGTTGTGTACATGTAATATTTTGGGGTTTGAAAGAAAACCACTAACACAAATTTGTATCACTACAAGAAAAATAGAGTTTAGCGACGGAAATTACCGACGGAATTTGTACATATTCCATCGGTAAGCTTAATTAGCGACGAAATGTACCGACAGATAACGGCGTCGGAGAAACGGCTGTCGGTAAATTTACCGACGAAAATATTTTCCGTTGGTAAATTCATTTCCGTCGGTAAATTTATCGACGGTTATTCTGTTCGGTCGGTAAATTTTTCTGTCAGAAAATTACCAACGGAAATTTTTCGTCGGTAAACCGTCGGTAATTACCAACGGAAAAAATTTCCGTCGGTAAATTTGCTGAAAGTTATTTTTAAAAATTTACACGCAAAGTGTTTAGTTTCTATAGGACCTCGGCCTCTCGGGC
>JANZLH020000079.1:1613732-1626940 GCA_026770325.2 Erythroxylum fimbriatum | reverse complement strand
GTCAAGTTTCACACATTGCAAGACATCAATTCAAGATTCAAGGACATGCAATGGGAAGTTCAATAGCGAGATCATGATTCAAGCGATACAATTACTAACCAAAGCATTGGCACTGACCTTAATTGAAATTGTCTCAAATGTTCCTGAAGTACGTTATGGCCAATGAACAATGTTACGGTCGATCCAGATGATAGACCTGCAATGTAATCCAACAATAAAATCATTCATACCTTATTTTCTTACAATGTTACTATAGGAGAAAGGTTAAAACAAAATTTGCAGCATCCTATTTAGAGATCTGGTCTAATATAAATGATTGAATAGTGAAAAAAAGGAGCTTATGGGCTTATTGGGCTTAAGAAACATTAAAAGTAATCATAGGTTTTTTTTTATTTTAGTTTCTCTTGCATTTAAGCAAGAATTCCATCATATTTCTCCAAAAAAAAGGACTTCCATCATATTTTCATAAGAAGTGATGCGATTAGTTGTCTTTCCAACTGAGATAGCTTTGTGGAAGAAAGAGATATTTTTATCACCATCTTCCATCCCTAAACATGAAATTTTTATTTAAGGAGAGAATGATGGATTTTCAAAGCTTACGAGAATTCCAATAAAGCGTCCTTTTCCTTTTTATGAAGGACAAAACATCCAAGTTTAAGATATAATTTGGCTTAAATAGACTTTAATTTGTTAACAATAGAAGAGATTATATGATATATATTATGACTTTATTTTTGGATTAATTTCTTGAGCTCGCTCTTAACCATATTCAACTTCCTTTTGAAAATGAATGCATAGTTTCCTATAATTTTATAATCAAGCCCTTTGTAATTGCTTCCTCAAACCTTTTCTACTTATGTAAGAAAGTTGTAAAATGAAAAGGGACTTTTCTTTCAGTGATTAAGGTAGATTTTACACTAGAATGGGGTTGTGATTTTAAAAGAGGAGATTAGAGAAACAAGCTTTATTGTTAGGTAATTTTTAGCATCCAATCTTCATTCATTAAAGCTCTATTTATCCTTTTTCTAATATGCCATTTTCCATCTTGTTTGTTGCTTTAGGTATAGAAATTCCCCTAAGGCCTAACATTTACTACTTCTATATTTTTTACACACTTACTAAAGTTAACATTAAAGTTATATAACAAAACATTACCTTTTGTCTCTAAGTAATTCAAGGTGCTATTTATATCACCTAGAATGAGCCAAGAGGAATTTACTGAGAGGTGAAGTCATTTTAACTAAAGAATTGCATAATTAATATGGCCAAGAAGTAAAATGGTAGAAAGGGCATAACTTGATTAGTGATTTCCCTTGGGATAACTATAGTTTTATTAGGATCAAAGGCAATGAAAATCTTGCCATAGTAATGAGATTGGTGATTATTGATAATACTCCAGTGCTTATAATAAAATGGAGGTTTTTGCATTTTCTTCTATTAATTTGGTCTCTAGTAACCTATAAGCATAAGTTTCATATCTCTTAACTAGTTTTGAACTATTAATTGCTTCTTGGGATAGTTATCCCCCCTTCCATGGATATTTGACTAGGAAACGTTCTTTGAGCATTTAACCTTATTTTTCTTCCCTATAGTTATTTGAGTTCTTGGTTTAAACTCTACACTATTCTCCTACTTTTTATACCTTTCTTTTCTTGGGTATCTTTCTTAGGTCTTTGATCCATTAAAGTTTTGCTTAACAATTAGCTAAGCAACTTTTACCACTTATTAATCCCTAATATCTACCTTTAAGCATGTAGTTATCCATATTAGCTTAAACAAAATCACTTGAAGTAGCTGAGGGTTGCATTAAGGGTGTAACCCCCTTGGTTTTATTATACAATAGTTTGTTTCTTATAAGTTATACATGCATCGTGTTCCTTTTCTTACTCAATTCATTAGTGGAAGAATTATTCTCTAATCCTGGAAGTTAAATATAGTCACCATTTTAAAAAATTTTACCTATTGGACTTTAAATTTTACCTAGCTCAGCTAGGGATGCCTTCATTGATAGGACAATCTCAGTGAATCTTTATATAGAGAATCATTAGCTCTAATTTTGATAATGAGAATCACATCATGGAATTCCTTATTAATATCCACCACTATGCAAAGATAGATATAACCTATTCTTTTGAGTGATGTTATTTGTTCGTCTATTACAGTTAGGAAGCCATTATAACTAGCCAAATAGCTTAATCATTTAGTAGACTAATATTCTAGGGGTATGTTGTGAATGTTGATCTAGAGGAGAACTTGCTTCCTTTTAATTAATAGTTTTAAACTTCACATTAAGATGCTAGAGTTGAATATGAATGTGTTACCATAAAGGTTCCAAGGCCCTTATCTAAAATCTTTTGGGTAATTTCTCTAGATGTGAAGTTAAACGTGAATGGGTTGTTTTTGGAAAATAGTCTTTTTCAATCCCATTTGTTTTCACTTATTCTAAGCCTAAGCACAAATAATTAGGAAAATAGATCTCTTTCCCAAAAAGAAACCAACCAGTGAGGTATCTTACTTATTAGCCCCCTCCTTAAGCTCTTTTAGAGGTGGAGCCATAATCTCCAATCTTTTTTTTTTTAACGATAGTAGCAAAAAGTGCAACTTGGTTAGGAAGGCTCTCATATCACCTACTTCAATCTTAAGATGGAAGTGGCAACCTTGCCACTGCTAGTTAGGAGAGGTGAAGTTAGTCTAGGAGCTTCTGTAGAATGGAGGCTAGCCTAAGGCTCTTGGCAATGAATCTGGGGAGATGAGGAACCCTTGGAAGTCCCTATAGAGAAAAGTCCAATACGCTAGGTTTTGAGGGACTAAGGAGAAAGATAGGAATTAATATAGTTGAGGTTTTTTTTTTAGTTGGAAGCAGGCGAGTAATGCAACATAATGCTAAGGAAAAAAGTCAAAGAGGACTGAAGAAAGCAAGAAAGGAGAAATAATGGAAGTATCCTAAAAAATACAAGCTAAAGGAGAAGTAAGCAATTATGGGAAAGGAGCACCAAAGCAAAGACACTAGAGGAGGAGGGCACTAGGAAGAGAAAAGAGAAATAGTGAACCAATAGTTACTATTAGAGACAAGTAGAAAAGCTAGAGAAAGGCATTATCCAAGTGAAGAATAGAGATAAAATAGAAAAGATTTGAAATTGCATAAAATGTTCTATCAAAATTAAACTTGAATTTTATACGGCTAATTACTTCGTATGCTTGGAACTAATGTATGTATGTAGACATAAATAAATTAAGACGTTACCAAAAGGTTTTATTGTTTCGTACAAATAGCTGTGAACATTGCAATAGGTATTGCATATAATGACTAAGGACCCGTTTGGTTGAGCTTTTATCAGTAGAGCTTTTGTCAGTAGAGCTTTTGTCAGTGGAAGAATATAAGAAAGACCCAAAACCTATTCTGGTTCTTTGTTTGTGCTATATCCTCTGGATACATTATTGTCTTGGCTCGCTACATTTGGGGGGAATGAGGAAACATGGATGGCAACTACCTTATCATCCACTTCAAGTGCTTGTTCATCGGTTCATCGGTTGGTAATGGTTTTGGTTTAGCAAGGATTATAAACGTAAGTGACGCGAAGTGAGTTAAAAAATAGCTTTCCGAAAAAGCTAAAATTTGAACTTTTCTTAAGAGCTTCAAATTTTAGCTTTTGAAAAAGCTATATTTGAGCTTTTAAAATAGCTATTTTTACCTCAAAAGTGCTTTTGAAATTTACAATCAAACATCTACTTTTTCCTTAAAATAGCTTTTGTTGTAGAAAAAAAGTGTTTTTGGACCCTCCAAACACTGAACCAAACAGGCACTAAAAGATACAAAATTCAAGAGAAAGCAGTAGCACAGAAGAAGAAATATGTAATGATCATCTGTTTCTCATTCTTGCTTACGCTACATTCCTAATTAAGCTAATTTACATCAATTTTTATTTTGTCTTTCAATTATTCAAAATTTTAATTAAATTTTGATTTTTTGACGTAACAAAAACACATTTTATAAGTTTGTATATTTAATTTATTTTTTTATTTCAATTCTCTAACATAATATAATTTCTTGGTCAAATTTCTATTATTGAAACCATGATAAAGCTATGGACATAGAATATATAAAGTGATGATTTTAACAGATTTAACTATAGAAGTTAACACATGACAAGAAAATAATGAAATAAAAATCAGGTAGAAACATGCCTTAAAAATTATTGTTTATGTGTAATATACGAGGGAAACAGAACTTTACCGTGGTGTCGAGAGCTACTTGATTATCTTCACAAGCGCTAATTGAAATGGCCAATCCACCATTTGAATGTTTTCTGACACCTGATGGAGGTTTATTATCATCCCATTTCTTCCTGTTTCAAAAACTTTTTTGTTAATTTTTTCTTGTAATCATGATATTATGTTATAATCATTTGGGTTAAAAGAGGCTGAGAGATTTATTGTGCATGCATAGAGCTCCAAGTTAATGGCAAAATGACCATTTCTGCTTACGCTTTAACGTTGTACACATGTAGAAGATCAAGCATCGTGCCACTATGACAAGCATCAATAATTGCATGAAGTGTGACGCCTTCCGTTAGCGGCCAGACTATGGTTGAATTAATATAATTGTCAATAATCATCCCTTCTTCCATGAAATCGACTGGTAAAATGGTTTCATCGAACCCATCAATCTCATCCTCATTGAAATCTGGCTGTCGCAAACCGTGACCGGAGAAATAGAACACCAGGGAATCTCCTTCCTGGCAGCCCTCAACAAGCCATTCCAGAGAGTTTTGTATGTTTCTCTTTGTTGGTATCAGTTCTTGATCTGTTTCATCTTCTGCAATTTGATTCCATTACGAAAACCTTGAACTTACATTCTTCTATCATCTTTAATATTTCATTTTATTTCAAGATAGAAAAGATACACTACATGTAAGATTGATAAAATTTTAAAGTTATTGGAAGCAAATTGATAATTACCCTGACCAAGTACGGAAGAGCAATAGGTTTGAAATAAGTACCTGTGAGTACAAGGATGTTCTGCAGTCTAAAATTGAAGTTTTCAATCAACATGTCTCTCATGTTCTTCACATCATTGATAGTTCCTTTAAGCTTGTACTTCCACTTCTTGTAACTCACCCCAATAAGCAGTGCACGTTTCTTTGGCCTTCCGTCCAGAGAAGATGGCTTAGGAGCTTTCAAGGGGGATGGCTTACAATTTAGCGACTCACGTTGGACTGCGGAACCATTTTCAACAGGGACTGATTTCCTGCCGAACTTAACTAACTGTTCTAATAAGTAAGAAAGTTTTCCATGTTCTCTAACGTCCATTGTTTAGCTGGACATTGGATTTTGAAGTATGGATCATCAATTGTGGGCATACGTAACTTTTGCCTACACCCACTGCAGATTACGAACTACATTTTCGTTGTTATTTCTCCTTTCTTTATTTTGTATGTTCTTAGTTAAGAATTTAAGTGGGGCTTACTTTGACGGTCTAAATTATCTCTTAAGAATATGTCCTTTGATATCTGTTGTACACTTTTTCTTTTCACTTTTAAATGGAATCTCGTACAACCTTCAGAAGCGAAGCTATGATGTCCGTTGGTAAGGAAAAGTCGACAATGGTGGTGCAATTTTGTATTCCCATATTCAAGTTTATTATATTTTTCTAAGCCTACATAACATAAGATATTCTTCTCTTTTCTCGCTTCCCTACCCTAGCTAGACAAAATAAACTAAAGCTGCATTTTACAGAACAATTGCGTTTGTTTGCCGATCGATTAGCACAGTAGATTTTCCATCAATATAGTTTGCTTCCGTGTTCATGTCAATATTTAATGGTAAAACTGGTCTGGAATGGTGAAGCACTAAAAAGTTATTGATTGATCAACTTTAAAGAGAATAATTGAATTATATTTTGAGGAAAGGAGCGGAAATTGTTGACCTCTAAATGAAATAAAACTCCCACAGCTCCAATTTCTTTACTGTCACCATCAGTAATGAATTCTATCACTTAATTCATGCTTCTTTTTTCGCCTATCACCATTTAAAGTAGGAGAACTAGATACCCAACTTTTCAATTTAGTGGCCAAAGAACAAGACAAACTGTGAACAAATTGTCAATATTCCTACTTCAGGAACCATACTGATACACACTAGTCAGGTGTTATGAATCCCACACCCACAAGATGGACAACGCTTCTACTCATTTGATGGGTCTTGGTAGACCCACACCCTGTCTTGCCTATACTCATGGTCAATCTCCTTTTTGCTAGAGTTTAATTTGCCCATACCAAAGAGCCACCATTTCCCTGCGATGACCATGTCCTATCTTGATAAATGTATGGTATCAAACCATGTCTCCTATTCCTATTTTCATACTTAATGTCTCTATTATATAGAGGAAGGTGTTCACTAAAACGGTTCTTCACAATATTAACTCCGCTTAATAAGTTAAACTCGAAACTAACTTGAACATCAAAGATCCTGCAACGAAAATACCTTCCGGCGTTGTTTTGCATATCTGAAAATCATTCAATTAGGACTGTAAGAAAGTCGCGAGTGAAAACACTAAGCAATAAGAATTGGAACCCTCAAAGTAGTGAAATTATCAATTGCTGCAAGTTGTGAGTAGCACTGCTAAACGTAGATTCAACTTAAAATTTTGGAACTTCCGTTGCTGGTGAATATTCATGTATCGTTTGTAGAAATCTGAAAAAAAAACATATCATTGTTGTATCTCAATTTATTTTACAATAATGAGTACCATGGATTACTCCACCTAAAAAACTGAGCATCCGAGAGAACATCTTCCACTCAATTTACCATGCATCTTGGACAATCTGTGGAACTAATAAGGTTGCTGGTCAAAATAGTCTATCCATGTATGGTTTATTTTGTAGATCTACAGTATAACATTGTTTTGTTATTTTAAATCCTGATAGATTTATGACAAGTACTTGCCTAATAGAAAAAAAGATATATAACAAGTACTTGCATAATAGAAAAAAAAGATATATAACAATTTTTTCTTAGCTTATATCTAATTAAAACAAGCACTTTCATAGGTATAACTATCATACAACCTAGAGCTAGGATGATAAGAGAAGATACAAAGCATTTTTTTTATAGATATTAGGCTACACCAAGGTTCCTCTTTGAATCCCTTTCTGTTTGCAGTAGTAATATTGAAGAGCTAACCAAAAATATCCAATGGATGTTCCTTGGTGCATATTATTTGCTGATGGCATTGTTTTAGTAGATGAGACAACAGAGAGAGTTAATGTCAAACTTGAACTTTAGAGGGATGCGTTAGAATCGAAAGGCTTTAGATTGAGTAGGACTAAGAGTGAGTATGTGGAGTGTAACTTTTCGAGACATAAAGTGGTCTCCGATGTGGAGATAAAGATTGATTCAAAAGTTATAGTACAAAAGAATTGTTTTAAATATTGGGGCTCCATCATCTATAGCAATGGAGAGATTGATAAAGACATAGTTCACCGAAACAAATCTAGGTAGCTTAAATGAAGAAGTGCATCAAGAATTTTGTCAGACAAAAAGATATCATTTAAGGTTAAAGGTAAATTTTATCGTCTAGCGATTAAGCTGACCATGCTTTATAGAGCAGAATATTTTATTATCTAGCAATTAAGCTGACCATGCTTTATAGAGCAGAATATTGACCCATCAAACAAATGCATAGTCATAAGCTACTACTAATAGAGATGTAGATGCTCCGATGGATATGTAATCTTACTAAAAGAAATAAAGTCCAGAATGTAAGGGTAAGGGACATATTGAAGGTAGTTAATATTATTGACAGATTAAGAGAGACAAGACTTAGGAGATTTAGACATATTAAGAGGAAACATTTAGATACTTCAGTAAGAAAATATGAAATCGTACTTAGCGTCTGTAAGAGGAAAAAAAACAAGGCCTAAGAAGAATTGGGGGAGGTAATTAAAAATGATATTGCAATGTTGGAACTTACCGAGGACATGACCTATAATAGAACACTTTAGCGTATTAGGATTCTGATAAAGGATCCCTCGTAAAGATATTCTTGTAATTCGTCTTGTAGTCAACCTAAACTTGTAAATAGATAGTACTTACCTCTTCGAGATTTAGCTTGATTTAGTAACTATTATTATTATTATTATTATAACTACAAATATTACTACTAATACTACTATTGTCGCCACCACCACCACCACTTTACTATTACTACTACTATTCCTATTATTGTTACTACTACATTATTATTATTTTTAGGATTAATTACATAAAAAATCTTAAACTTTTGTCAATTTTTTAATTATAGCCCGAACATTAAAAAGTAGCAATAAAATGCCTAAACTTTCAATTTTTTTTTCAATTCTAGCCTAAAATTCAAAAAATAGCAATAAAATACTCAAACTTTCAATTGAAAAGGTTGCAATGGGCACAAAGGTTAAGAGTAGAAATATTTGGATCATTTAATTTAAAACCATTAAAGCTAGTGAAGCAAAAAAACACTCAATAGAGTATCAAGTGCAAAAATTAGCATCTACTTTAAACTGGGTATTATCAATTATAGTGAATTCAAAAACTTTGTTTTACAGCTTAAATTCAAGCCTTTAAACCATATAAAGCATAAAAAAAAATAAAAGAAATCACTAAGAAAATGATGATAAACAATGCACTATAACCATAAAGACTGACCTTTTATAAAAACTTCTCCCTTATTTGCATCATAATCAGTTCACTCATTCCATACAAGTTTAGGACGAAAGACACATGAATTACTTTACAAAACAAATCATTTTCCTCCTCAATAACTTCTTTTCTTGTATTCTTTTTTATTTTCCATTTTTCTTCTCTATTTTTATATTTTTAGTAAAGACAAAAATTGAAAAGAACTACATCAACGATGGAATTCATTGATAAGAGATAAAATTCAAACTTCATCGACTCGAACAAACCCACATATATGTACACCCCCCACACTTATTCCCTTGTGCTTCTACAAACATCAGCATCCATAAATGCTCCACTATTTATAAGGCTTGAGTAAGGCATTTTGTTAGGTTAAAGGCTCATAATATGGTTAACACAAAAAGAAAAGACTAATAAAGCTTAAAGAAGCTTAACAAAAGGAAAATTCTTATCATTGGGTAGGCTATTTGGCTAATATGTCTCATAAAAAAAAGAATGCCTATATCATTTTCATGTTCATGAATGTGATAAAAATGTGGTATCAATAGAAAATTAAGACAAAGTCAGGATGTACACGCCATGGAGGAATAAGGTTGATATGATTGTGTCAATCTAAAATGCTCAAAATCTCACTAGCTTATGTCAATTCAATAGTCACTACTCTTTTAAAAAAAAGCGCACATTGACCAATCAAAAGAGCAAAAATGCATGCCTAAGTTGCCATGAATTTTTCAGGTGATTATACTCTATTTATACTATTTATTTGTATAGAAACATTGTGTTTCCTTGATGGCTACTACATTATTGCTGAACTTAAAAATGGTGATAAATTAAATGGTGTCAATTATGAAATTTGGAACATGAAAATTTAATATGTACTATAAGAGCAAAAGGCTCTTAAACTATTAAACATAACCATAGATGTTCCTGAGGAAGGCAATACGACCCAACATAAAAAGGATAGTGATGCTTATAAAATTTAGAAGAAAAAGAACTTATTAGCTTGTATTACATTACTAAAAAGAACTTATTTGTTGGACCCTGAACTTTTCTTAGAAGACTATAACTATTAAATGAGAAATTTTGGTGATTAGTCATGAGTAAAGAGCAAATGATGAAAATTCTTGAATTAGAAATGATAGACAAGATTAAAGTAGTAAATGAGAAGTGTGGATAGATTCATGTTTTGCTTTGGTGCTTTTGGAGATGAGAGGTTACGAAATGGGAAAGATTAAGGTGAAAGTTAGAAGTAAAATGAAAGCAAAAACGAAGTTGAATATGTGTAGTAAGTTGATGAAAGATATGTATATATGTGTATGTTCTATTATTGGGGTTTTATGATTAATCATGGATTATAATTTCTTTATGGATGATACTGAATTGAGAATGAGGAGTAAATGAAGTAGAAAAGGTGATCTTGGTATGAGTTGTGTTAAGGAAAGATATGGAAACATAATTGGTAGTTAATATGGAAAATGTTCACTAAGTATGCTTCAATCTTTTAGCCACAACTGTTTCTCTAGTTATCCAAATGAGATAATTATCAATTTGCATTAAACCAAAGACATATGGCTGCATTTCTTATGAAGACTTCAAAGTTAAATTTTGTCTTTAAGAATTTCAAAATTTGTCATGACGTTGAGAACTGGGTGTAGTACATTGGTGGATGAATGTAAAATTTATATTCTGAATTCAAGGAAAATTCTGGATTGATCTAGGCTGAATTAGAGAAAGGTGTCTTCTAAAAAGTTGTAGGTCTTTCTTTTATCTTTCCAATGGTAAAAAGTATGTAATTTTTGGACATCAGAATTGAAAGTTATGATCCTTATAAGGGGAGATGCTCAGGAGCATAGATGCATCAATCGTAAAGATGTATCATCTGTAAAGACACATCGTCTGTGATGACGTCACATCGTCTGTCATAACATCATATCGTCTGCAGAGGCGTATCGTCTGTGATGACTTCATATCATCTATGATGACATCATATCGTCTGTGAAGATGTATCGTCTGTAAAGATGTATCGTCTGTAAGGAGGTATCATCTATAAGGATGTATCATCTGTAGAGACGTATCGTCTATGATGACGTTATTTCATCTGTGATGATGTCATATTGGTCTTAAGAGTTGTATCGTCTTAAGTTGACTTTGCTTCGTCTTAAGTTGACTTTGTTTCGGCTGCTCTGCGCTTCGTCTGCTCTTTGCTTCTTCTGCTTTTTGCTTCGTTTGCTCTTTGCTTCGTCTGCTTTTTTCTTCTTCTGCTCTTTACTTCGTTTGCTCTTTTCTTCGTCAGCCCTTTGCTTCGTCTACTTTTTGCTTTGTCTGCTCTTTGCTTCGTCTATTTTTTGCTTCGTTTGCTCTTTGCTTTATCTTTTTTTGCTTCGTTTGCTCTTTGCTTCGTCTACTTTTTGCTTTGTTTGCTCTTTGCTTCGTCTACTCTTTGTTCTTTGCTTCGTCTTCTTTTTTCTTTGTCTGCTTTTTGCTTCGTCTACTTTGTGTTTCGTCTATTGTTCTCAATTCGTCTCACCCTTCATCTTAGGTTGACTTTCTGCTTCATCTTACATTGACTAGAACATCTTCTGATCCAAATTTGACACTTTAGACGAAAAAATTGTCTTCAAGGTCTTTTCCAAAGTTTTAGATCTCAAAGTCCTCTTTGAAACCGTCCTAAGTTGATCTTAATCCGACATCTGTAGAGAGCGTTATGCCATTTGTCCCACGATAGGTTCAATATGATTAAGGGCAAAATCATGTTTGATTCTTTCGGCTAGGACTTTATTATCCTACCTCCAAATGAAGTGATTTTTGAACCAATAGTTTCTTAACACATTTTTCTATCTTTCCATAGAATTTGATGGCATTTGGTATTGATTTGAAAAAAAAATGGATTGAATCAAGGTAAGGGTATCGGTTGGAAGAGTATGAATGCGAGGAATTTAAGTATAGTGTACTGTTTCAATATAAGAACAGTCCAAAAATGTTTGGGGCAATACTTTTAGAGTTATGAAACAAATGGATTGATTTTGGTGTCATTAGAAACTTAAGACAATGGAGAACATTTTTCTAGAAGAAAGAGTTATGTCAGAATGTTCAAGGGTATTGTTGGCAAGACACTTAAGCATAAAAAGACATAAGGCATAAATGGAAGGGCAAATTGGACAATTCTCAATCATTAAGGGCATAATTGGAATAAGAAGTGTTGTCTTGCTTATAAATGAAGAAGAAAAACGTGAATTGAGGGAGAGAAGGAGAGGATAACGAAAGAAAGAGAAAGAAAGAGACAGAGAGTTTGATGGTTTGAGAGAAAAGGGGAGAGTTGAGCTAAGGTTTAATTCTTCTTAGTCTTCAAGAAAGATTTTGAAGCTATTCAAGAAGGGAAAAAGGTAGAGGAAGAAAAGAGCTTCCCTTTGAGCCAAAGATTCCTCCATTTTGTGAAAAATGAAGGTAAGATCATTTTGAATCTTTTGGATTTTTGGAAGGAGTTTAGTTCATAGAGTTTAGAACATGCTTGGGTTTAAGTATTCTAGAAACCATTTTAGTGATTTTGCATTGTGGGATTTTTTATTGGATTCCTATTGAATGAGACTTGATTTGTTTTAGGGAACCAAGAGAATCCTACCCAAAAGCAAGGGGAAAGACAACCTTGACTTGGATATTTGCAAGCAAATTAGGTGGGTAATATATTTATGGTTATTGTGTAAATGGGCATTTTGCCTAGGTGTGTGTATATGCTAGAATTGCTAAATTGTGAATTACTATGATGTGTTTTAAGTTATGCATTGATAGATGTATGACATTTTGAAATAACTGAATTGTGACTTTCATCATGTTATGCCTTGAAATATTTCACGACATTTTGTTTAAAAGAAAAGAATGGAAAGAGCATGAAAAGTATGAAAGTATGATGAAATGATTTGAGCTTTTAATAAAATGATTTTGAGCATGATTATGTGTTTCTGTTTGGGTGAGAGTGGAACCATTCTATTTGTCACGTGCACATTGATAAGAGTCTTCTCCCGGCTACCCGCTTGTGGCATATGAGCTCCGAAAATGGACTCATTCTGTTCATGGGGTAAACTTTGGTTTCTCCATTCTATCTCCATGGAACCCTCAAGTCATTTGTTTGTGCATTTGCATTATTTTTTATTTATTGAGTATAATGCATATTTGAGTGTTATGTTTTGATGGATGCATCTTCATGATATGTTTTGCGTGATGACTTTCAAATTATGAAAATCTGAGCTCGAATTGTGGATGATAGAATTGATAGATTAAATGAGATATATGTAGATACTTTGTCACATTATATATATGTGTGTGTGCCTAAAGTGTATGGCTTGTTGCCAATAGCTATAAATATATAATCCACTGAGCTTTGCAGCTCACCCCATTACCTTCCACTCCGCAGGTAAAGAAAAAGCAAAACAACATTGATCCTTGCAAAGTTTGGCAAACACCAAGAATAGAGACTTTTGTAATTAAGTTAGTTCAGAAACTTTTGACATTTAGAATCATATTAAGCATAAGCATTC
>JANZLH020000079.1:1602339-1613632 GCA_026770325.2 Erythroxylum fimbriatum | reverse complement strand
GCTGCAATCTTGGAATTAATTTATTTTGACCGGTTTCCAAGGTCGATTTCCTAATCGAACGACAGAGCCGCGATCAACTTAAAACATGAACTATATGTGTGATATGTTATGAGTGAGCCATCGATGATGGGTAGCTCACTAAGTTCGCAAAAGTCATCAAAATTGGAATGTTGACTTTGTAGGTGTGAGAAAGTGGGCTTAGCTTCTAAGACAACTTAGAAGAGATCTAGTACTACTTTTGGATAGAATAAATGACTCAAAGGTTGGTCAGCTGAGACTAAAGGATTTAGATAGAATTTTGTATAGTTCCTATTTCACGTAGCATGTGGCATATTTTACAATAGAGCTGTTGACTCTGATAGTTATTTCATATTGTAGATAAGGATGAAGTGTGGAATGCTCCAATGTATATTCAGTTTTATGAAATGAAAATAAGGAATTGGGTTTTTAAATATTATGATATTTATGTTTTAATGATGATGCTATGAGAAGTGAATGTGACTACTCTAGGGCACTACTTCCACCAGGCATGTGCTCGAATGTCTGAAGGACATACAGGCACAAATGTCTGATGGGAGTGGTGTGCTACAAATAGCCACTTTTGGAGTTGCTAGAGATGACAAGGTATGTAATGGAGAATAGTGTGGTTTAATTGATTTCTCTATAGCTCCCATGGGGGGGGGCAAGCTACAAATCGACAAGTATAAGATATAAGCCATATATGGTTACGAACCACTAAAGATGGTGCCAGAATTGCATTCCTTTCTTGGTCTCATCAACTACTATTGGAAGTTCATTAAAGGATATTCCTCCCTCGCTTCTCTACTCACTAATCTATTGAAGAAGAATAGAGCATGGAATTGAGATGCATGGTGTGAAGAGGCATTTGAGGCCTTAAAGAAGAAGGTGACGGAGGAACTTGTGTTGGCATTTTCCAACTTCACTAAGCCATATGAGGTACACATCGATGCCTCCGATTTTTCACTTAGTGGTGTTTGATGCAAGATGGACATCTAATTGCCTACGAGAGTCATTAGCTAAATGATGCTGAGTGTCATTATACTGTCGAAAAGAAGGAGGTGACCACAGTATTGCATTGTTTGTGAACTTGGAGACATTACTTATTAGGGTCTAAGTTTGTGGTGAATATGGATAATGTTGCCACTAGCTATTTCCTCACACAAAAGAAGTTGACACCAAAACAAGTTAGATGGCAAGCCTTTTTGGCAGAGTTTAATGTTATGATGGAGTATAAGCTCGAAAGGCCAACTTGGTTACTAGCGCCCTTAGTAGAGAGGAGGAGTTCGTTGTAATCACATTCCAAGTTTTCCTTTAGTTGACTGAATAAAGAAGGGACTTAAGTAAGACTCACAAGCCACGAGTTTAGTGGAGTTTTCTAGACATAGGCAAACATGACAATTTTGGCTTGAAGACTTCACTAGCAAAGGAAAGAAAACCCACTGTATCACAGAAGGAAGATCCAAGAGATTTTTACAACCCCTGCATTATTAGTGGCGTTTAAATAGATAAGGAATTTACTAATTGGGGGGGGGGTATAAATATTATGCCTTATAGCTTAAGTCAAAAATTCGGGGTAGGAGAGATACAACCCTCTAAGATGTTTGTGAAGACAACGGATAGATCGGTTCATCGACTAAAAGGTATCATTAAAAATGTGAAAGTTCAGGTTGACAGATTTACCTTCCCAACAGACTTCTTCATTTTAGATGTAGAAGAAGATGTGAAAATCCCAATGGTGATTGGAGGACCATTTTAGCCACTGCTCGAATGTTAACGGGGTGAACTAATTTTAAGAGTAGGTTATGAGTAGATGAAATTCATTATTTCTAAGAATGAGAAAAGTTCTCCCCTACCTATGGCCATAATAAAAAGAACCGAGTCTCGAGGACAAATGGAGCATATTGATGCTTACAAGGGTTCACCTGGGAAGGAAAAATCGCGAAGGAAAAGGTAAAAGAAAGTGAAGAAGAATGATAATGGAAACCATAACCTAGTAGCTCATGTGCAAAGTATGAGATCTATGACTGCGTTACCATTGTACAACTTGTTTAGACCACCTTGAGAAAATAAAGGCATTGAGCTATTAAAGGTAAATGAAGCACTACATGGGAGGCAATCCATGGTTTTATTGCTTGTTATTTCCCCTATAGTATTAGGTAGTTGGAATTTTTTTGTTTGTGTGTTTCAATTGCAAATAAATGTCTTGGAAGAATGGAGATCAATTTTGACATAGGATGATCGGGAAGGAAAGCACAATGAGGTGATAAGTGCAAATAAGAAGTTAAGGAAGGATCCAAGAAATGAAACGAGGAATAGACAAAAATTCAAAAATGTGCAGGAAATCCTCCTACCATGATGATGACATTCGATTGGTTAAGGGTCACGATCGTTGCCTGTAGCTGGACAAAATAGGGATAGACATTTTTGTTCCACTATCTTCTGTAAAGACGCATTGTCTATGACGACGTCATATCACCTTAAGAGTTGCATCGTCTTAAGTTGACTTTGCTTCGTCTTAAGAGTTGCATCGCCTTAAGTTGATTTTGCTTCATCTGCTTTTGCTTCGTCTGCTCTTTGCTTCGTCTACTCTTTGCTTCGTCTGCTCTTTGCTTTGTTTTCTCTTTAGATCGTCTGCTTTTTTCTTTGTTTGATCTTTGTTTTGTCTGCTCTTTGCTTCATCTACTTTTTCTTCATCTGCTCTTTGCTTTGTCTACTCTTTGTTGCGTCTACTCTTTGCTTCGTTTGCTCTTTCTTTCGTCTAATCTTTCTTTCGTCTACTCTTTTCTTCATCTGCTTTTGCTTTGTTTGCTTTTGCTTCGTCTGCTCTTTGCTTCGTATGCTCTTTGCTTCATTTGCTCTTTCTTTCATCTACTCTTTGCTTCGTCTGCTCTTTGCTTTGTTTGCTTTTCGCTTTGTCTGCTTTGTGCTTCGTCTGTTTTTCTCAATTCGTCTCACCTTTTGTCCTAGGTTGACTTTTTGCTTCGTCTTAAGTTGACAAAAACATCTTCTGCTCCAAGTTTGGCACTCAAAACGACATAGTTTGTCATCAAGACCTTCTTAAAAGTTTTAGATCCAGAAGTCCTCTTTGAAACCGTCCTAAGATGATTTTCATCCAACATCTATAGAGAGAGTTATGCCATTTGTCCCGAGACAGGATCTGTATGATTAAGGACAAAAACCATGTTTGATTCTTTCGACCATAGCTTTGACATCCGCCCTCCAAATGAGGTGAATCTTGTACCAATAAATTCCGATTACATTTTTCTACCTCTCCATGAAAGTTATAGCTTTTGATGTTGTTTTGAAAAAAAATTGATTGAATCAAGGTAAGGGTATCGGTAGGAAGAGTTTGAATGGGAGGAATTTAAGTGTATTGTACTGTTACAATATAAGAACAGTCCGAAAATGTTTGGAGCAATACTTTTAGAGTTCTAAACCAAATGGATTGATTTTGGTGTCATTAGAAACTTATAACAATAGAGAACATTTTTCTATAGAAAGAGTTATGTCAAAATGTTTAAGGGTATTGTTGGCAAGACACTAAAGCATAAAAAGACATAAGACATAAATGGAAGGGCAAATGGGACATTTCTCACTCATTAAGAATATAATTGGACGAAGAATTGTTGTCTTGCATTTTAGGAAGAGAGGAGAATGAAAATTGAAGAGAAAAAGGGAGAGTATCATGAAGAAGAGAGAGAAATACGAAGAGAAGAAGAGAAAGAGTGAAAGAAGAGAATCAAGCTAAGGTTTAATTTTTCTTAATCTTCAAGAGAGATTTTGGAGCTGTTCAAGAAGCAAAAAAGGTAGAGGAAGAGAAGAGCTTCCCTTTGAGCTAAAGATCCCTCCATTTGGTGAAGAACGAAGGTAAGATTATTTTGGATCTTTTGGATTTTTAGAAGGATTTTAGTTAATGAAGTATAGAAAATGCTTAGGTTTAAGTATTCTAGAACCTATTTTAGTGATTTTGCATTGTGGAATTTTTTATTGAATTCCTATTAAATGAGACTTGATTTGTTTTAGGGAGCTAAGAGGATCCTACCTATGAGCAAGGGGAAAGACAACCTGACTTGAATTTTTACAAGCAAATCAGGTGGGTGATGAGTTTGGTTTGTAATCTTTCGGTTGTTAACTGTCAATGCTCAATTAACAAATTGACATTATCTATAAATATGAGATAATATTTATTTGAAAGATATGATGATAGTCTTAAGAAAAACAATAAATCACAATGACATTTTTGCAAATTTCAAGAGTTCTTTAACTAGAGGGTTACAATTAAATACAAATAAGTAATTTGGTGAATTAATAATGCATATGTTTGAAAGATTTTGTGTTTATCTATATGTTAGATAATATTTCTTACACCGACTCTTGTAACTTTGAACATTACAATTCACAAAAGATTTGAGAAAGCAGACAATAGTGGTCGTGTATATTACAAGTTGAATTCTTTGTTGTATACGTCAAATTTCTCTGAAGATGATAGCTGAATATCCTGAAACATTAAAATAAAGAATTTAGGCATCTGTTCAACAAACTTCCCCTTAAAGAAATGTTAAATTAGCTACACATTAATTTTTTTTTATAAATTTAGTGATACAACATTAATCAGTAACTAACTGTTACCTCTTCTTTAAACAATTCCTTGTCATACCAAAATTAATTGCGGGGTGGATAAGCATGAAGCTTGCCTGCAGTAACTTGGACCTATAAAATGTCCTCAGGATGCAAGCTATAAGCCCCGTCGGTTCATTAATGCCTTCGTCAATGTTTTGCTGAACAGAGGCTATAAGGTCGCCATAGGTCAGTTTAGGATTGTTCTTAATCTGTTGGATGAAGTTATGCGTCAGAGAGGTTTTGCCGGACAAAGTCTGCCACATAGAAAAGCAATGCATAAATATTAGTTCCTATTAAATAGACATTGAGTGTCTCCAACCGCAAAATAGGATTGTTCTTAAACGTACTGTAAATATGTATTGGGTGCCTATAGATTTAAGTGGCTTTTGTGACCAATACAATGAGCATATGATTTAAGTCGGATAGTTTATTAAAAAAAGTTACACCAGAAAGTAAAGATTCTTCTACAATTTCAAAACGAGAGTAGTTTCATTTACGAGAGGCTTATACACTCGTACAATCTTTTACTTTGACATCCACACAGTGTATGGATGGATACTGCGGTGTTGATATTAGTTCTTACTTTTTACAATGTCGTTTTTATTTAGTAGCCAAAAAATAGTCATATGATGACAAAATTAGCAATAACCTGCCACACTTTTACATAAGCACTTACCGAAGAATCAACGGTTTCTTGGTCATCTCTGCAAGCACCGATGCATATGGCAAGGCCGCCGCTTGTGCCTTTATAAGCACCTGATGGAGGTTGGTTGTTTATCCAGTTTTTGCTACATAATTAATAACAAAATGTTTGTTGAACAGAGAAGAAGTTAATTATATGCTCATCAAATATATGACATTAAAAGGCATATTTCAGTTGTAGGAAAAATACTTTTCCCATGTTATTCTTTACAAATATCTATTTTCTTTTTACTTGCACGTAAAAAGTGATATTGATTAAAATTATAAAATAATAATCCAAATGGTATAAGGTAACAAAAGTTGATATGCTGACAAAGATTTATAAAAATGATAAAAAAAAAACATGGTGTCAAAATATCCCTTATGGCACAAAATGTTAACACATTTATAAATATGAAATTGCAATATTCTTTGAAATTTTATTACAAACATGACTGCCTTATTATATTACATATAAAAGATAGACCAATTTTTAAATGAATCTATTATTTACATGTAACTACAATATATTTTTAAAATCTCGATTCGTGACATTTAATTGATCTCTCAGCATTACAAAACTTAAATAAGTTGATAGTATTTAAAGATAAAATATATAAGCTTATTAAAATTTAACTTGTACTTGCTATATAAAAACTAATTTAATTAAATATTTTAAATCTTAGGCACCACATTGAATTTATATTCTATAATCAATGGTAATAATTTATTATCTTTTTTGGTCTTAACTAAATCAATGTTATGGCTTTTTCAATGTAAGAAAGGAAAAGCGTTCAATTGGTGTCACATAATCTGTTCTTCCAAATTAGTGGATAGCAACAGACCATCAAATTAGGCTAAAAAATGAGTAAAAAGGTAAGAGTTACTCTTTTGTATCAAAAATGTAGGGAAGATCAAGCATCGTTGCACTGTGACAAGTGTCAATGATGGCGTGAAGTGTGACCCCGGTTGTCAATGGCCTGACTATGGTAGAATAGATGTCATTATCAACTATCTTGCCCTTTGCTTCAAAATCAACCGGACATATTGCTTCATTACGTCCATCAAGCTCATCCCCTTCATTCTCCGACTCTTGGAGACCGTGCCCCGCAAAGTAAAACACCAATGAGTCGCGAGAACGACTGTCCTCCACCAGCCATCGTAGCCCCTTCTTAATATTCTCCCTTGTCGGACACAGTGTTGGGTCTTTTTCTTCGTCTGCAACTTCAACTTGTTAACCATAATCACCGGAAAACTCTTAAATAATATTAGTTATCGAAACTTAAAATTAAGTTACTAGTTATTTAACACTAGGCTGATATCTCAACTTAGCAAATTTCCTTGCCATCTTTCAGACAATTCTCATATAATATAAGGGATGTAGAATGCATATCAAATATTCCTAGTTCCTACTCACTGACGAAACTCTTTAGACTAGAGTAGTACATCTTGTTTCATGAAAGAAAAAACTTCATAAGTTACCAGTAAGTAGGCGAATACAATCATCTGGAAACTTAAGGTGACTGATAAGCAAATCTTTAATGTTCTTGGCATCGGTTGTAGCTCCCTTAAGCCTATACCTGCCACGACTCTTCTTGTAACTCACTCCGCAAACAAGAGCGCGCTTTCTTGGTTTTCGTTCAAACGATGCTGACTTTAAGCTCATGTGAAGCGATTTGTCCCAAGCAGCAATAGTTTTACTTCCGGCATGGTTATAAGTTTTGGTGTTCTTCACGTTACCATTCCTGACCAAACATACTAGGTCATTGGATTGTCCTTCATTCACAAGTAGCTCTTGTTTGCAAGATATGCAGTGCTGTGTTTTGGCAGTTGCAGGTAACCATGAATGTTGCCCGCACCCACTGCACCTTATTATTCTGGCTTCCATTACCAGGTGATCTTTTAGTGAGGTGGTCCTTCATGAATAAATATGAACAAATTTTGAAGATATTTTTGCGACATTCGTGGGATATTTGATGGATTTTGGATTTATAGTCACGACAGTTAGATGCGATAATGGATGCGGTACAGATTCTGAAATTTGTGAATAAGATTATTTCTTGGGCAACCACAAAAGTATTGCTTGGCCCACAACACTAGCGAAAAGCAAAAGTAAACAATTGATATAGTATGTATGGTATTGTCTAAAAAATACAATCAAATATTCATGCGTTACTTTGCTTGAACACATCCAAATATTGCATTGCATTTTTCGTAAGACATTATACGAATTTTTTTGACATGATTCGCGCCATCCAGTATTGGGCAATAGCCTCCGATAGGATAAGAATCTAATACCCTAACGTTTTATACAATGGCTAAAGACGAATATTAGCTGAATTGGCTCCTACCTTTGAATTTGTCGCTCATAACTCTGATCTTATAGCTGGCGAAAGGTGGAATGCATCCAACGTGTCTTCAGCATGCTTATCCACCTTGTCAATTGTATTTAGTCCAATCAAATCTTTTCAAGGAAAAGGTTGGCAGAGCATACAGGAGAGTCATTTATATTCTCACAATAAACGATATTCGAAAACGGATAAGACACGATAAGAAGAGAGATGATAGCAATAACTTGCAAGAAATTATAGAGAAAATTAGAGAGAAACATAATATAGAATAAGAATTTTGCATTTGGTCAAAATTCTTTATATTCATTTATTTCAAGGGCTGAATTTAAAAAAGATCTCAAACAAATTTTACACCACTAACTCGAATTTAAAAGTGATGTTAAGGTGTCCCAATTTTCAATTTGATGTAAAAATAATCCAACATTAAATTCTTTGTTAGCATGTTTGATGTGGCTAGCCAAGTAGCCCCTTCAAATTGATACTTTTGTCACATAATTGTCACGTATTATCTTTTTTATGTAATTATTTTATTATTTAATAAAATTAAAAAACGATAGATAAAAATCCTAATTTATTTTCAGACTCTTCTCCATCTTTAGTTATCCATCCATTCTCCTTCTCCACATCATTACTATTTCTTATCGATCGCCTTACTCCTTTAGCGTGATTGAGTAAAGCCACAAACTTTGCTACAAACTTATCAAAGTAGGCATGTTCTGCTGCTATTTTTCTGGTCTCTAGTATCTTAATCTCACTTTGTAATACTTTTCTTCTTCAGTGGTTATATAGGAAGGTGATTGGTGCAACCATATGTTTGATTTCCTTTGTTTGTTACCAATGATATTCTTTTCTTCGGGGAAATAATTTTGTGTTGAAGTATACATTGTTGTGTTTGGTAGGTTTGCAAGCGAATTCAGGTTTGCAAACTCATTTGAAAGCTAAAGTCAAAGGAATCACGTACAATGTTGCTCCTTTTGAATTACTTACAATGTAATTCCTTTAATTTTTAATGCAAATTTGGGTAACTACATTGTAAATACAAATTCTAGTTAGATATCATCATGAAATAGTTTGTCACCTCTTATGAAGAGATTAGAATATAGATCTTTTAAAGTCTCTACGTGAATTGGATGAAGAGATTGGATCCATTTAAATTTGATGTTACTAGATTTCTATCTATTATCTGCCATAGAAAGATGTAGTACATGTTTCTTTTCTTGATGCAGAAATAAGGGAATATTGCTTGTTGGAAATTTGTCAATGTTAAAAAATCACAAGTGCACAACGTAGTTGTAGCTAACATAGGAAAATATGGCCCGTCACATAAGGACTATAAATACTAGTAATTACCCTTTTTCTATTACCTAACCATTAAATCATATTGTAGATTTAATTTAAAAATTAAACTAAACGGCTAAACTATGATTTAAACTATACTGAACTTGAAACAAGGAAATCAATAAAAAATGTTGATATCAAATAATAGAACCTAGGTGATGAGTCAGCCTAAGAATCCTCAAATATTAATCATTTATCATGCAATTATAATATTGATTATTGGATCGTGGAAATTTATATCTTATGTTAGTATCTTTCTTAAGAATATTAACAACTAATCCATCAGTTGATTAATACAAATCCTTCTAGTTAAAACCCCTAGGATTGCATTATCGATTTATGAATTTCACTATTAGGTTTGACTATAATCCAGAGGATTTATGTCGACCTATCTCTAGGTTCTGCATGCAAATCCTTCCAATTATGATAAATCTATTCATACAAGAGGATTTGTCAATCTCAATCATATGAAATGAAATCACAAACTAATATTCAAGATATATTGGAATACGAATAAAATGTATAAATCTCTAACTAAAATATGAAGTGTTTTAATGTTTATAAGTGAAGTGTATGGATTTGGCAAATAAAGTTTGGATATCCAAACATGGATCTAATCTCAAACCTTAACTCCAAGCAACTTGTTAATAGACTTCCAAGAGTCAAGTTAAGAAAAACAAGGTGTGTATGTAGTGCTCCCTAAATTATTTAAAAACTCCTTAAAAACTTTTTATAGACTAGCAATGAATCCTTTAGGCATTTTTACAAAGGTAAGTTGAAAAGAAATTTGTATGCTAAAGAAAGAAGGAGGTTTAGGAATCAAATATATAAAGGTAGTAAATAAGGTAATGTTGATCAAGATTATTTGGAAGGTAATTTGTGACAAGGAGTTGTTTTAGGTGAAATGGCTTCATGAGCATTATGTAGTGGGATCAAGCTTATGGACAGTTAAGCCAAAACGAATGTATCATGGTACTGGCAAAAAATACTAAAGCTTAAGGACCTCTTCCATCTTCTCATCAAATATAGGGTGGGTAATGGAAGGAATACATGAATTTGGTATGAAAATTGGAGTGATTTGGTCCCCTTTATGATCATCCTAGTTTTGCTAATCTTAGAGTAATTTTCCCTTTAAACACAAAGGTTAGTTGTCTAATTGAGAATGGAATATGGCATTATGATAATAGAATGACCTTATTCGTTTAAGAATACTTCACTTAAGTCCCTCCTAACTCGCAAGTAAAGGGCAAAGTTATCTAGCTCAAGCATTTCTCACGCTCATTACTAACAAATCTTGTATGGATATGATTAGGAACCAAGCAATAGTGGTGTGAATTTAGCATCAGCTTGTTTGGAACAAACTACTTATCCCCAAACTTTCCTTTATATTGTAGCTTGCAATTAAAGAAAGGCTTACCACCTTGGATGGAGCTAGAGGCTTCTATAATCTAAGCTATAAGGTGTGTTTACTTGATCAAAACTTATGCTTATCTTCTGTTTAAATTTCTATATTCTTATAAGATATGAATGCAACTAGACTTTGTAACCTTGACCCACAAGATGACGACATAAAAGGAGTTCTCTGGTGGCTTTCTTCCCTATCTAGACTTATAAAGATGACTCACGTCTACACAACTTGGTTCTTGATAACTCAATCTATAATATTTGGTGGGAAAGGAACCAAAGGGTCTTTAATGACATATCCAACTCCTCATAACAAGTAAGTGATTGCAATATTAGAATAACTACGGAGTTGTTTATGGTTAAAGGGTAATACTTGTCACTTTCTCCATCTCTGAGATCAAATTGGCCAACCTAATAAGCAACCAAATCCTTTATATGGTTTATATATGGTGCTAAAATTAAGCTTTTATTATTATTGAATTGGATTTTTCATGTACAATTTAGTTCTTTCCATATAGACTCAGGTTAGTTTTAAATCAAATTTATTTAACTTTCAAAAATAATCAATAAGAGAATTTTATTGATTCCATGATGAATGGGAGACAGACTATTTCCATTAGTTACCTAAAGGATGCTCAATAGTTCAAGAAATTGAAGAAAAATGTATTTGACATATATGAATATGTATCAAATTTAGGACTGGTTATCGATAGAGGAAGGAACGAGGAAAAGGGTTCCAAAAACACTACAAGAAAAATAGAGTTTAGCGACGGAAATTACCGACGGAATTTGTACATATTCCGTCGGTACGATTAATTAGCGACGAAATTTACCGACGGATAACGGCGTCGGAGAAACGGCTGACGCTAAATTTACCG
>JANZLH020000079.1:1533724-1545797 GCA_026770325.2 Erythroxylum fimbriatum | reverse complement strand
TAGAAACACCTTTGGAGATAGTGGCATTATCAAGAGCCTCGATGCGTTTGAGTATGTTAGCGATGACAAAGAACCCACGGTCAAAGCTTGATTTGCAAGTGGACACAACTCGTCATAGACATAGTTGCCACTGCTCAAGCAGCTAACAGTGGAAAAAAAAAAGGACATTGAGAGCAACACCGGCAGTCCAGGGGAAAGGCAGAAGTGACAGTAGAACGTCGACGGAGGTGGTGCCGGTGGTGGTTGGTTAAGATTTAAGAAATAAAGTAGATTCAGTGTAGTCAAATTCTCCCCATCTCATGCCAACGCCAAAATCAATTAAGCGTTATCCATCCAAAAACAATCCAATATTGTATCTTTGGTTAAGGATTTTAGATTTAATTGTTGCCTCCATGGATTTGCCTAGCTTTTGGGACACTCTTCGCAAGCAGGTTACTTTCTTCTCTTATTTTTAGTGTTTATGTTTTTAGTTTGTGATTAGTGATCGGATATATGGACAGGATGATTGGGTGTTTTTAGAAAATTCTTTCAATTTTGTTATTGTTATTTTGGTGCATTCTTTGATTTTTGTTGCAAAATTTAACAATTGAGGGTTTGATATGGGTGTTTATTTGTGTTGTTCTTCAAAGATAAAACAGACATCATTGTAATAATGTAATTCACTTCTGTAATTGCGTTGACATGTATGATTAATGAAGGTTCCTGTATATATGGTACTACCATGTCAGCAAAGATAACGGTGCCATTAATGTCGGGCTATAATTGAAAAAATAAAAGTTCGAGTGCTTTATTGCTACTTTCTAAAGTTCAGGCTATAATTACAAAATTGACAAAAGTTTAAGTTTTTTTATTTTTTGTTATGATAGTCTCAATTATGCTCATGGATAGAGTGATATGTCTTGATTTGAAATACAATACCATGTCATATTGGTGGAGCATGTATTCTCCATCTATAACCCTTTTTACAAGTAAAAATTGCTCTACATTTTTCATTCTTCACATACAAATAATCAAAACCCTTCTTAATAGCATATTGGATTAGAACTTGTCCAATTGCATTAACTAAGTCAAATGACATACTAACTTATTCATGATTAAACAATGAAAATTTATTCATGATTAAAAAAAACCATAATTCATGATGGATAAATAAAATTTTTCAAACTAATTTTGTGAGGCCTGTTATAGCCCATAAATGGACTTCAAGAGTCTACACACTTTGTCTCTTTTATTCATGGAGTAGTTCAGAGGTAGTTTCATGTAAACTTCTTCCTCTAGATTGTGGTTCAAAAAGCATTGTTCACATTCATTTGATGTAGTTCTAAGTCTCTTGCAATTGTAAAAATTATAAAGCATCTTGATTTATGAACTTCGCTATCAAAACGAACGTCTCGTGAAAATTTTGTCTTTTGACTTAAGTATACCCCTTTGCCACTAGTTAGGGCTTGTAATGTTCCACAATACCATCCACATCAATACTTGATCATGTACATCCACTTACATCAAATTCTATAATAATGATTGATTTACCACTGTCCATGTATTATTTTCCTCTAATGCTTCGATCTCTTTTGACATTACCTCACATCACTTTAAATCCTTCACTAATTTAAGAAAATGTTTTAGCTCTACATATGTAGTTAGTGCAGATAGAAAATCCAGGTGTTACATAATAATTTATCATATGATAAATAATTAGCAATGTGATATGAAATACATTTGGACCTTTCGTAGCACAAGGTGTTGGAGAGAAGTCTATACCTAAAACATGTGATCGTAAATTGAGGTTTAAATTGTTTTTATGTGTGGAGACTTAGTTATAACTTCCTGGATGCTTCTACTAAAATTAAAGTGTTGTTATTTGATCTTCCAACTGTCAACCAAAATTTGCCACTGGTTAAGGATAATTAGATAGTCATCTATGACACCCAAATGACCATTTAACTGTCATGTTACATTTTAGCCCTTGCTATATATACAATGAAGTTATTCAAGTGCACTAGTCTCCTTAGCATTGAATCTCCTCTTCTAGACCTTTCTTGAAGCTTTTCTTCTTAATATTTTTATGTTGTGCCTCTTTTGTGGTCCCCTTGTCTGCCTCACTTATGTGATTTTCAATCTTGGAAACACATGTGAAATGTAATATCTCGAGAAACTATAAATTCTCATTCTTCAATATCACATAATTTCCATCCTTTCTTACCATATGAATAATCAACAAACAAACACCTTCTACTCCTAAACTCTTGTCTCTCCCTCTAGAGCTATCATGAGCATAATATAGTCACCTAGAGACTCCAATATGCTCATATGATGTTTATTCCCAAATAATTTCTCATAAGGTGATTTGCAAAAAACTTTTATAGTTAATGTTCTATTTATGGTATAAGAAGCTACTAACACACTTAAGGATGACAACAGGTCAGGTCGGGCCCGACCTGAGGCTTGATATTTCTCAGGGTAATAGGCCCTAGCCCAAGTCTGACAGTTCCTGAGGTAGCCCGGCTGACCTTGAGTACGATTCGATTCACCTTGAATTATTTTATAAATTAAAAAAGGGTCAAGCCTCTAACTGAGTCGGGCTACTCGATTTTCCAAAACAATTAGGCCTGACTCGTTGACTTCGGGATAGGTTGAGATGGGCCTGCGTCCAGTTGCCATCCCTAAACACACTTTATCCTATAAATTGATTGATAAACCCACCTGAGACTGTACAACCCTCACCATTTTAAGTATATGCTTATTTTTTCTATCTACACACCCATTTTGTTGTATAGCATCGGCACAAAAAGTTGATGAATGATTCCACTTTCTTCATAAAAAAATTGTCGTTGAGTTCGTAAAAACATCCCTTCCCTCCCCCATTGTCACTTCTTATATGCCTGATATGTTTAAATTATGTTTTAATCATCAAAGTGAACTCCTTACATTTTTTTCATTTTGCTCTTATAATCATCAAACATAGTGAGAAAATAATGGGAACTTGAAAACAAATATATCTTATATAGTCCTTAAACATCATAATGCATAATATCAATTGGATTATCATATTCATTGTTACTAATAGGAAACAAAGAATGGGTTTGCTTTGTCCTATGAAAAGCATCACAAACAACAATGTCTTTCAACTTATTACTGGGCAAATTAAAAATCAAACTTAAATGCCTAAATGAAGGATATCATGTCCTCTGATGCCACAATTATCTTGTGTTCATTTATGTTGTCCTTAAGGTTGTATGTGAGATAAGTTGCTTGAAATAATAGATCCCACCCCACAACTCACCTTCTCTAATCTGGGTCTTTGAGGTACAATCTTGCATCAAACATAACCAATTAGTAAAAATGATATCATAACTTATGTCCTGTAAAAATTGGTTAATGGAAATGAAGCTTCAAGTAAGGCTAGGAACATATAAAACATTATGGAGAGTTATCTTCAATGATAGCTGCATTATACAGGTCTTTGTAGCAATCGTCTTCATTTTATTGGGAAGTTCAACAGATGTTGGATTCACATCAAATACCTTTTCCATCAACTTCAACTTTCCCATCATATGATTCAAAGCTCTACTATCTAATATCCAAGTTTCCAAAAAGTAAATACGAGATATCTTACCACATAAATTTTCATTCTCGAGTTTAAGCACTTTCAAAAGTATTAAGAGTTTCTAAAAATGCTCCTATAAAGGATATATTTAGAGGCTTTGATTACTCTTGCTCGTTCCTTAGATTTGGGTTATCTTTGCTATCTACATTAAAATACCTTGTCCCCTTCCTAGTTGAATTCAATCTCTCCCATGATCTCACCCTTACGAGATTGTTGGCCATCCTGGGCATAAGCTATTATCTTGTAACGGGTACTAAATAATGACCCTATTTTTGACAATTAATGCAATTTTTGGAATACTTCACCTTTTTACGGTTTGGAAACTTGCTTTGTCCTACCTGAACGATAAAAACCTTATGGTTTATTTGCTCAGTATGTCTATTAGTGACTTCACGTTGGTGTTCTTCCTTAGTGATCATGGCATAAACTTTGCTTGTGGTAAGTAACAAATCCATACTTAAAATTTGTAACCAAATTGTTTCAAAGGTAAAGTTATCTAACCCTATATGTGATTAGAATACCTTCTCCTTTTATTTCTCCTAGATAATCTCCTTTACCGAATCGTATGTACAAGTTGGAACCTTAGAATAACTTTGTAGCTCATCTTATTTTCCTTTTAACTTAGTAAACCTAATGGTGTGCTTGGTTCACTTGGAAGAATGGTAATAGAAATTATAATGAATATAGTGATGAATGGATTCCATTCCTCACTATATTGGAGACGATGGAGTATTTCCCCAAAAGGGGATATAAAAATACTATTCATCCAATTATAATATATTACTAACCATCTTTTTTCATTCCTTACCCATTCCTTTCTTCCCACACCAACTAACCAAGCACCCCCTAACTTGTTTTTCACTAGTAGGGCACTTCTCATTGCCTTATCCCATATGTCAGAAATTGAGTCGTTTAATAGATATAAGGATAACTCCTAATTATCTTATGGATGCAAGAAAAATGGGAAGAATTGGTCAATTTGCTTCCCTAAGATTTCAACCCTTTCTATCTTCTCTAACAATATAGTCCTATGGTATCATTATTGCTCCTTTACCATGTGAAATTTAGAGAACAAAGAAGTTTTGAGGAAGAAGTTTTCGCTCATGTACCTTAGCCATATTACAAATTTTACAAATATATAATACAATGATATAATTTTCTTATCAAAGATAAAGGAAAATCCTATCTTTAAAAATTTTTATCAAATAAGAAGAACCAATTATAATATATATCTAGAATATACACGATATAGTGACAAGATATCATCGTAAATCTCAATAATTAGCATATTTTGAATTAAATAGTTATGAATTTATTTTGTCTCTTAAGACCCTAATGACTAGAATTGATTGATAATTAAAATTTAATGTTTCCTTATGTTTTATATTATAGGATTTCAATTTTTATCCTAAGTATTAAGAACAATAATTTTAAATAACTTAATTTCCAACAAATAACTATGTATTTGTTACCACTATAAGTACTAAAAATACAAAAGGAGAAAAAGTTAATTTATTTGAGATATGTACTTTAAATGAAGAGGGAGGCCTAAGTATCTATTTTTTTCAAACTTACAAATCTTATGTTATTAGGAAAAAGATTAAGTTATTAAGTGACAAGAAATTAATTTAGGCCAAATAGGTCCATTCTTATATTATTAAAGATAATTATTTCTAGTTAATCCATCTTAATAAGGAGAATTCATGGACTTTCAATCAATTACTAAAGTCGAAGAACTTCCTTCACCCTTCGTGAAAACCATAGTTAGAAATAGGAAGAATACTCGCTTTTAGTTTGATAACTCGAACAATTTAAGTCCCACGTACCTATTCCATAGACTCTAAAGCCCTATTAAAGCCAAAGCTAGCTCAATCCTAATACATGAAGAATGAAGTTATAATCTCAAAGGTTTCAACCACATTATAGAAAATGTACCAAACTATTATTTACACACAGATGGTAAGGATAAAATGGTCTAGTTGGGACACAATTTAAACAATTTTACAAGCAAATTATGTCTCAACATTCCAAGAAGGCTTGATCTGAAACCTTCTTAGTGGAGATTTGTTTAGTTCAAAAGCAATTCATTAAAAGCCTCTTTCATCTTCTTGCTTGCAATCAAGAATAAGCTGAATACCTAGATAGATTGAAAGGAATTAAGATTCAAAACAACCAATGCGTCCTTTACAAAGTTCTATCAATTACATATTATTCTCCTATCCTTACTCCATCTCCCTTTGATCCTAAATCTTATCCATATGTTGAGCTTTCTGTCATGCTCAATCTTGATCTAAATTCTTGACTTAGGTGGGGAATATCATATTTACTCTTGTAGAAGATCTAAAGTTATTTAAACTAGTGTTAGATTGTTACACTTACTTAAGGAGAGAAAGAAATTTAGAGATCTTCTGAGGGAAATCATAGGAATGGTTAGTATCACCAATTAGATGAGATAATTCATCCTTACTCACAATATCTAAGGCAGAGTGAGTGTGTCTCTTACACAAATATGGAATGTTTTTGTCTTTTTAATCAAATCCCTTTACTCTAAGCACCTTGATTCCCTATTCTTTTTCATGTTATTTAGTTTTGTTTTCACTTCTTTTAATTATTTCATCCTCTTAAAAGGTAGAATTTTAGCTCGGTTCAACTTTACCTAGGAAGTCTAGCTACACGTAGTCTATACTTTTTTTATTATTTTATAATTAAACTCTCAAAAAATTATTAATTCTAATATTATTATTGGTCGGGTCGGCCTAGTGAGGCCCGGCCCAGTGAGGCCCAACTTCAAGCCCAGGCATTAACGGCCCAGTAATAGGAAGTCGTCTCCCATGCAAACACGATGATTTACGTAGAGACCTGAACCTAATGGCAACCTACCGCATATATAAGGTAATGTTCAGCCACGATAGAGGTACAAACTGAAAACCCTAGTTTTCTTCTTGTTCTCTAAAAACCTAAAACTCTCAAAAAGACTGACTTGAGCGTCGGAGGGGCCTTCCGAGAAACAACCCCCGGAGAGTCTTTGTTTGTTTTGCAGGTTCTCTATAGACCAAGCTTCACAAGACTATGGATCAGAACAGCGATATTTCAGCCTTGCAGAATCTGGCTGAACCAGTACTAAAGTAAACTAAAATACAACACAATCTTGTGCATGTCTCTGTGATCTTATTCGTATTTGTTTCCTGTAGTATTGTGTTCAACATCAGGAGAGACGAAAAAAATCAAAGGACCCACTTCAAAGAAAATCCAGACTTGACAACGGGTTAGAATTACAGCCAGCTAGCGTATGACAGATTAGGTTCAAAGTTCAAACGAACAATAACTTTCTTTGAGTATTAGACTAAAATTATAGATGAAACTGATTGCTATTGATCGGTAGTTGGTCCACTGTTGGTCTATATGGACGAGTCAATCGACTTCCTTTATTTTGGATAGCAAACTTAATGCCACGAATCGGGTACTTGAACGTGGGAACCTATATAAATACATACGATCCTTAAAACTCAGTTTCACTTTAGGCAATAACTCTAGCTAGACCTAAAAGTCATTTTTTGACTTTAAATATAGAAAGCCAATCTCCAAACTTTTCTTCCAAAAAAAAAAAGCCAAACTCGAAACTATCGTGAAAAAGATATTTTAACAAAATCAAAGAACGATTATTTTGGTTACGAAAAAAAGAAAACGGAGGAAACGAAAACAATACAATACGGGTGTCCTTTTATTTGGAGTCTGATAAATTTGTGCCATGCTTTGCAGTTTGCGCACATGTCCATAATGGTGGAACAAGTTTAGCACGTTTTTAAAGAACAAAACAATGTTAAAAGTTACGCCACTGCCGGCTGACCGCTGATCAATTACAGAGGGTCCTACGTAATCATTGGATCACCCAATTTTGACCCCTGCCCTTTCTGGTTTCCCACTTCTTGACCTGCACGTGATTCACACGTTTCTTTTAACATTCGATTCGTTCTTCTTCGTTCTTACTCTCTTTTTAGTTTTTAACCCAATTGATGTGCTAAAATTTTATTTTATTCTAATTATCCACTAAATAAATTTTCAATATAATGCTCCTAAATCACAAGAAATTATCGTGGCTTAATCCAATTACTTATTATTAAAAATTTAAGTCCTTAAAATTTTTACACCTGTCACCTTTCAACGTACATGATATGATTCAATCACGTCATATCACAATTATTATATGTTTTTTTTTTGAAAAGAAATTATTATATGTTTCTGTCGGTCAGTACAAGTAAAACTTCTATTGTTAATAGGAACTGTTTCGAATAACATTTGTATACAGAATTAACTTGGGGCCCGCTTGATTATGCAAATACAGAAGCTTTTTTTTTTTTAATTTAATCCGTGGATCCAGTTGTAAACAGTGTTGATTTTTCATTATGTAAATAAAGGGATTAAATACATTGGCATCCACGTGGTATATTATTTTCATTTCAATTTTCATATGTAAAAAATTATCACACAATTTCCTTTAACATATTTCATTATTTTTATTTAAAATTATGTTTTGTTAAAATTTTATTTTTTAATATAATATTATTTAAATGGACAAAACATGAACATAATATGACGAAAAGTAAGTCTTATATAATAGTTAATGACAATTATTGATGATAATGGAAAAATCACGTCACCTGCAGGAAAAACCCAATTTTAGAATGGCGTTTCTGAGCCGGGGAAAAAGCAAATATGGCTGTGTCCGGCGAATGTCTTCAAAATTCATACACTATGTATGACCGTACTTTTAGCCTGTCATTTGAAGCGCCCCCACCAGTACCACCATTCCTTTCGTCGTTTTGCCAAATCAATTGCGTCCCTTATGACCTTCTCTTGTCACATTTAAAAGATGTAACAAGCTGTTGTAAAATAAGCTAATTAACCCCAATCCTGAATCATATATTTCAATCTGTTGAAAGTGAGAACACATCCCAGAGAAGTCTTCAAGTTATTTTACATGGTTAGAAAAAGGTTATAAGTCTTCCTCTGTATTCATGTTCTAATTTTATTAGTTTATTACATTAGTTTTTATGTACTGAGAGTAACCTAGCTAGAAAATAGAGCGCAAGCTTAGTTTGATTTCATTTCCCAGACTCAAGTAGAGAGTCAATATTCCTAAGGTTTCAACATCTGGGTTGCGTTGAGACTGGAGTCTCGTCTATTATCTATCATCCAAAAGAAACAAACAAATCTTGGACTCAAAAAGGTGAAACGCCATCCTAGATGTCCCTACGCTTTGGCCCGATATTATATAAGGGAGGTAAATTATGATATGATCTCAGCTGACTTCTCAAAAAAGTGACTCAGTATTCGATGCGCACAAAGAGTCACCACATTGAATAAACTTTCAACCTGTCGTTACTAAAACTCGAATCCAAAATTTTGGAATCACTTTCCTTACTGATGATCAACTGAACTGCCCGCGCGTGCCAAACAAACAAACCTGTACGATAAATTATGCAAAGGGATAAAATAGTAAGAAAGAGAATATGCGGCAGTGGTTTCGGTAAACATACGCAGGCCACGGCATCAGATCAAATCAAACTCATCAGTGGGTCCCCCACTACTCTCCCTCTCCAATCATTCACTTCCTCTGATAGTCCCGCGTCACGTCGTAGCTCCTGTACCAAGCACAAGAGAGAGACCCGATGAATCAAGTTCACTGAATTAATGATAAAATTTAAATAAAAAACATATTCTAACCCTGTCCTCTTAGTCTTAGTTAGTCTTAGAGGATAAGATCAGATGCTATTTCACGTTCAAATCAAACATTTATTAGGAAAATAATTGCATTAGCAATGAAATAATGGCCTTAACCATGATAGTAATGTAGTCGGATTTTTAATGGGATGAATCGAGTTATCCCATCATCAACAGTAATTTCGTATTATAGTTTGGTTCCGCAAGTAGACCAATTATTGACTATTAACGTTGATTATATATTTTGGATTGCGTAAAGTAAAACAGAATATTGGGTCACTTTCAACTTTTCCATTATTTAAACTAAAATAAAATGGAAGACAGCTTTGCTTTGCAAGTTGGAAATTTAGTATATCGGGTTAAATTTTATTAATTATATATAAAAAAAGAGAACCCTGTTGCGATCAAAGATTATTTTCTTAATTATAACTATCATCAGGCATGAAGAAGAAGACTAGAACTCTCTAACATCACCATCACCCTCGGCTTCATATAATAGCCTCCTCTGGAGTCTGAACCTCTACCCTATAGACCATACCAAACCTACAGCCTGGCAATACTCCACATCACACTTGTTAACCAATTATAGCCTTCCACGTTGCACCTTATCGACGTTGACACAGTCCCTCAACCAGCTGTCTGCCTTGCCCTTTCTCCCAGGACCCACACACACCAATATATAAACACGCTCCCCTTCTCACTAATATATCAAACCTGCTTACTCTGCCCGCTACAAGCTTTGACCTGAATTATGGCCTCTATTTACCACTCTACCACTCTCCTCCTCCTCTTCTTCTGTTTCGTCATCAACCATTCTATTTCGGTTTTAGTAAAAGAACAGCCTCTGGTTCTCAAGTACCACAACGGAGCTCTCTTGAATGGCAACATCAACGTTAATCTTATCTGGTACGGCACGTTCACTCCCATCCAACGTTCCATAATCGTTGATTTTGTCAACTCTCTGACCCCTAACAGAGCTCCGCTGCCATCCGCCTCTTTGTGGTGGAGGACCACCTCCAAGTACCACGGAGGCTCACGCACGCTCAAGGTAGGCCACCAAATCCTGCACGAGGAGTACACTCTTGGGAAGCTTCTCAAAACCACACATTTACTGGCTCTGGCCTCTAAAGTTAACTTCGCCATTGACTCCATCAACGTGGTTTTGACTTCCAAAGACGTTGCCGTTGATGGGTTTTGCATGAGCAGGTGTGGGACTCATGGGTCCTTTCGTGGGTCTGCCCGGGGTACCTACGTCTGGGTCGGTAACTCGGAGACTCAGTGCCCAGGTCAATGTGCTTGGCCTTTTCACCAGCCTCTGTACGGTCCACAGACTCCTCCGTTGGTGGCGCCGAACGGCGATGTAGGAGTGGACGGCATGATCATCAACTTGGCGACCCTCTTGGCTAACACCGTTACCAACCCGTTTAACGGTGGCTACTTCCAGGGCCCACCCACAGCCCCACTCGAGGCAGTATCTGCTTGCACCGGGATTTTCGGGTCAGGGTCTTACCCGGGGTATCCGGGTCGAGTCCTTGTGGATAAGATCAGCGGTGCCAGCTACAACGCACACGGCCTCAATGGACGGAAGTTTATGTTGCCGGCTATATGGGACCCCCAAACAAGTGCATGCAAAACTCTCGTGTGATGGTCACAAGTAGGAAAAAGATATTATGGAAAGATGCATCTCGAGGCTTAAAATCATCATAGAAATGATGTATAGTGAATACGGTACGGGGGATGATGTATCAAGTGGTAGCGTTTAGTTTATGTTTATGTTTCACACCAAAGGTTGTGTGTTTTAGCCTTGGTTTTGTACACTTCGCGGGGGACTTTGTCGTTATGAAGATATCATGTAAATTCTAATGGAACAAATGTAATAAAGAATTATATAGTGTTAAGAATAATGATTACTCTTGCAAAAGTGGATTTGGGTTTGTTTGTTTGTTTATGGGAAGTGTAGAGAGTGATGACGTGTAAAGAGTTGCGCGGAAGGATAAAAGGGGTGGAGTCTGGTGGCCTGGATGAGTAAAGGACTAATCCACGGTTGGGAAAGTTTTGAATGGAATAGAATATAAATAAATGTAATAAAAAATTATATAGTGTTTAGAATAATGATTATTCTTGCAAAAGTGGGTTTGGGTTTGTTTGTTTCTGGGGAGTGTAGAGAGTGAAGACGTGTAAAGAGCTGCGTGAAAGGATAAAATAAAAGGGGTGGAGTCTGGTGGCTGGATGAGCAAAGGACTATTAAGCCGGATGTAAAAAAAAAATTTTGGTAAAAAAAAAAGAACATAGCTCACAATCACAAAAAAATTACCTAACATAGGAGACCCTATCAAGCCTCTACCAATACTAGGAAGAACTCGCCGTAAAATATGAAAGTCGGGAGAAAAATTAAAAGCAAGATAAGAAAGAGAGTCTGTAAAGTTTCCTTCTCTATAAATGTGACTGAGTTTCACATTATAGAATCTCTGCAGCAAGTCTAGAATTTTGACAACGAAATGCATTTTGGCAACGAAATGCAAACAACCTGAATTTGCTTGAACGCTAATAAAATAGAATATAAATAAATATAATATTAAAAATTATTATTTAAGAAAAGAGGATTAATATAGTATATTATTTTATATTTTATTTTAAACTTTTCAAATTTTTATTTTTATTACTTAAAATATAATATAATATAATATAATTTTTTAATCTCATTTTATTATAAATTTTTTTAAAATAATATAACAATATTACATT
>JANZLH020000079.1:1515145-1533624 GCA_026770325.2 Erythroxylum fimbriatum | reverse complement strand
AGGAATAGTACATAAATGCAATATGAATCTCATAATTATAATCTCATTATAATTTCATTTGCAATGTACAATTATTCTATGGACTTTATCATATACATCTAAACATGTACAAGATAAAGAATGCCTTTAAATAATTAGTCACTAAACTACAACCAAAGCGATTGGCTGTAGGGCATAAACGAACAAACTAATTAATACTTTCCTATTCTAAGCTTGATAGTTAATGTACTTGATTGCTTTAATTATTAATTTAAAGGTTATAGAGCTCCCTTGCTTGTGGTATTTTTGTTTCTAGTTTTCCAAAATGAAGTTGTCGAGCTCTCTTGCTTATGGTACTTGGAAAGCTATCAAGCTTGGTTTTTCTTCACCTTTATGAGAATCATTTGTCTGGTATCATCCCTTTATCATTGTATAAGTAATTATGACTGAAATATAGTGTGATTACAAGAGAGTTAGGAAGTACACTTCCTGAAACAATGGCAAGGAAGAAAAGGTGGCTTAAGACAGAATTGAATAAGTTTTGTTAAGAAACAAAAAAAAACGATGCATTGAGCTACTTGATCTCAAAGAAGTGGTTTCTGCGCAGAGTGGTAGTTATCAGTGAGTACGACCATCGTTTTGAATTACGTAGTTGAACTATGGTGGTTGTTTTTGTTTCAAATAATTAGCTTTAGGCACATATTTTTATTCTGGATGGCAGAAAAGATACAAACAAATGTTAGAACTAGGACTGAGTGTGGAAAATGGCATGTTTGTGTTATGACGCAGCTTTCAATCTTTTGTTTTTGATTACGTTGTTTGCTTTGTTAATAAATAATGTAGGAGTTGTAATTTATGCTTTTACATATTGGAAAAGGTGACGCCATAATGTTCCCATATTCATGCTTTCTAATTGAGATGCAGTTGGTTGAGGATAAATATGTTAATAGCTGTGACGGTAGGAAAGTTAAAAAATCTATACAACTTCTATGTCTAGACATTTGGTTAAGCTATTTATCAAATATCATATTTATTATTATTTCTTACTCATGTTATTCCAGAGGGCTATGTATGCATGGAAAAATTTTTAGTTATGTTTTTTAGGCAATTTTTAATAATAGAAACAAAATTTGTTTTGGATACATTTTCTAATGAATTTTTTGTGTGGATTACTTTAAGAACATTTTCAAGAACTTAGAAATAAGGTATTTCTTATTGGAATCGCTCATATGTGAAGGTATGATAATTATTAGTACTTTTTTACAAATTAGTTACATAATTTTTAATAAATATAATGCTTTAATGTGTAACAAATTGCTAAAATAAATATTCAAAATAGAAATCAACAAACTAAAATGCACACAGTTGGTCCTAAAATCTTTGCATGTATTTATGCTAAGTTGGTAAGTTCTTCGATGAGTTATAATTTATTGAGAAGCTGTTTAAATTTTCTAAATTATTTCAAAATTATAATTAACAATTGCTTCCTTGGATAACAAAATGAAAGAGAGGATAACAATTGTTTCTATAGATAGCTACTTTTATTAAGATGCTAATATTTATTGCTTATTCTATATGTTTCCGATTCCATTGCATTGTTTTTTATATTGTTGATTTGTTGTTCTTGTCAAAATGAGTTATTTCTAGTAAAATTGGAATTATAGTAGGTTTTTGTAATAATATATGGTGCATGTATTTATTAGTGTGATTGCAAATTTTCTTTTATAGGCTCATATTGAAGAAGTACAAAAGGAAAATGATAGTAGAATTCTTGATGAAGTTGTGGTTGATATGGGAGTCATAGTGCCTAGACGTAATCAACTTTTTGAAAGGGATGTGAAAGCATCTAGCTTGAAAGAAAATAATATGGCAAGTGAAGTCTTATACAAAATTCCTAATGAGTATTTGTAGTTCATCAAGAATGCATTGGATGAAGAGATGAACCAAAAAGTAGAAATTGAAACGGGGAGAATTAGAAAGGAATTAGAACAAGAGAAAGTTGAACACTTAGAAATGAAAAGGCAGCTAGAACGAGATAAAGCTGATAGAGAAGAAATGATGAAACAAATGTTCTCCCTCATTCAATCTCATCTTCGGCAAGCTAACACCACTATTATAGACATGCTTTATAAATTAATTATACCTAGTCAATCAAGAAAGGAGCCTTCTACTCTTCCAAACCATACATATCAACATGAAGAATATCATATAACAAATTTCCTTAATTCATTGTTTTTGTACATTATCTTGTTACATTTTTTGTTAAGATTAATTGCTTATATTCATGCTTTGTGAATTTGTTCATGAAAGAATCGAATAATTGTGTTGTTAGTTTTTAGAGTATATTATCTGTCTTGATTAAATTGAGGTCACCAATAAAGTAGTTAGTATTTCATTCTTTAAATATATCAACATGTTTAGGAGCATGGTAGTTTTACAATTCTAATTTACTTCTTGTTTTTTTCTTATACTTTTTCCTTTTGTAGGAGGTGATGATTAGAAGTTAAAAAAGAGGCACTCGATGAAAGATTTTGGAGGGCCCATACATATTGATTTTATTTAGTATGTACATTAATTCACTTATATTCCATATGAAATGGGGGAAGATAACATAGGTGAATATTTTAGTTACTAATTTTTTGTTTTTGTATTTTGAATATGTTAAAGATTGAATTTTACAAGTCCTTATAGACTATATAGCATATATAAATATTTTTTGTCATTTACATTTAACAGTGCATACATAATTAAGACATAAATTAATGTATGTATATTGCTTTTAATGTATATAGATGTTGCCTATTAATTAATGACAAGAGTTTGATTTTACTTTAACATATTATTAGTATCAAAAGAACTGCTTTTGTTGTTATAAATTGTTGTCTAAAAAAACCACTTTAATGCCTTATAAAGACTTCAATTGTTGCAATATCTATTCAATATTGTTGCTATAGTTTGAAACTATTTTGTTCCCTTATTCAAAACCTGAAGCAATATTTATTTTAGTTGCCTAATCAAGAAATTTTGTTACCTTATATTTATAGCAGTGCCACTTTATTTAACACTATGAATTCTGTTGTCTTAATATAAAAAGGCAACAATTATTATATTTATAGTTACGTTTTTGTACATTGCCTAAAGCTCTTCTTGTTGTAGTGAAAAGGAATCTAAGTGACATACAAAGCTTAAATATCACAACAGTGAATTTCATAGGGGTGCAGGTATTAACTCATCAAAGAAACCTAAAGTACAACCGAGAAATAGTTCTCAAATGGAGAATTCCACAACCATCATAAGCCAGAAAATTATCCAAGTTAAGTAGAGAAGCAGACATTACAATGTAATTGAGTGAAGAAAGTCATGCTGATAATTGGACAACCAATTCAACAAGGAAATAGGAACTTATCTCAGATAACTTGAATCATGCAAGCAGGAAATACAACACTTACAGATACAGAAATGCCAAGGATGCTCGGATTTACTCTTCAACGGTGCAACCAAGGAACTTGAGGGGCAAAGATAATTTTCCTATACCGATTAAACTTTTATCTGCTCAGAAGATAGACTTGCAGATCCAAAAGCTACTCATCACCATCGCATGCATGATGGTCCAACAGGCAATCAATTAAGAAAGACTGATTAGAAGCGGGGTGTTTCTAATATTTTATAGGCTCTTGACAAAGTAAAAAAAAGTTCCTATTTTTGTCTAGTTTTGGGCTCTCATATATAATAAAAATAAACAAAATATGAGCATTTTTTGTTTTTTCTTTATGAGGTCAAAAGTAAGCTCTATTTTGTTTCATTTTATTTTTTATAAGGATAAAAATAGGTCATATTTTATCATTTTTAAGGATGGGCCCCGTACAGGTGTCCACCCTACCCTTGCCTAAGGCCGGCCCTGATTAGAAGTATATTCTTATGCATGAATTAAATCTAGTTTCTAAAAAATAAATAAATAAATGATAGACTCGCTAGAGATCAAATTTATATAATAAATGTGTGAAATCTTTTAAACATATAGGCTGAAGCTATAAAAAAAAAAGGATCGTAGAAGTAAAAGACAAGTAAATTAAGAAAGACTGCATTTTAAGAAAATTATTAAATCATATCTTTCTTAGAAAATCTTTGTTTGATAAAAAGTAAAGTGCAATTTTAAAAATAAGAGTAATGTGAGTAATAGTCATTGTTCTAAACTCATTAGAGAATCAAAATAATTTAGAATTTTTTTACTATGCTTTCTTATATATGATAAAATTCCGTGTTTTTAATCTAAGGATGATAAAAAAGAAAAGAAAAATATGGTCCAAGACTCGTAAGAGGGATGTGAAGTTAAAATCACAAAATATAAAATATAAAATGTTTATTTAATTTCATTATTTTATAAATTTACGCTTGTTATTAATACAAATTATCTTTTTATAGGAATAATTATTGGACATTGCAGAATCATATCCTTCCTTATCCAAAACAACGACAACATCAAACACTTAAGCGAAAATCTGTAATCTAAGGAGGATATAAATACTAGTATAATAAATACTATATATCTTTTTTAGGTTTTCTTTAAAAGACTATACTTAGATACTATAATAAATACTAGTATAAAGGAAATAAATTTTATATATGTTATTGTTAATGTAAACAAATATTTGGTTAAGACTATAATTTTTTAATATCTATTTTTTTATGGACCAAAAAATTCTTATTAAGTTTTTTATTAAAAAAATCTTTCATCGAGTATAATAATCCATAATTTTTTTTCCATCGATAAAGATTTTTAACTAAAGGATGTAACAAAAAAAAATTATTTATTAAAAAAAGTTTTAACCTTTTCTTATAGTGAAAAGATAGAACGGTACTAAAAATTTTTGGTAGAAAATATATACCTGATGATTTAAACTATTCAGCTTAACTGTCTGAGGAAGCTTAGATACAGAAATGGAATCACCACCTATCGACCATAATTGCGAAGACAATTCTTCAAACTTCGCCTTCCCAATCAAGAACCTGTGGAGTTATATAAAGTAACACACTTCATCACAACTTGTACTTGATCATGGACTATAGTTTTGATCCCACACCGTAACTCATAACCCTTTTCACTGTCACAACCCACAGTTATTTCTGCAACTGCAATGATTTGATCTCCCCATAATAAGTTAAATTGGCAGTTTCCACGGGAGAACAATGACCTTTTCAGGTGCACTATCACGTATCGGTGACATATCTCGACTATACATACTATAACTGGAGTTTGATGCTTCCGCTTTTGTGAATATCCCAACATTATACTTTCTTTGGAAATCTTCTGATTGCTACAGGTGGCTGAAAGTTTGTCGCATGAAACCAACACAAAATCGTTCACGGCAATGTTGCAAAAATTGAACTTCATGAAAGTTACAATGTTCAGGTCAGCGAATTCCACCAATATATAAGAACATGTTGAAACCTGTAATATATGCAGGTGGTTTTTGACACAGGTTATGTTTGAGCAAATAACGTTTAGGTGTAAGGTAAGCTTGAGTAACATCATCAATATATGAGGCCCTGCAAATGGGGGCAACATTGTTACATAATACAGTCAATGGCTCAACTCTTGCAGACTAACAAAAATCAGACAATAGTATTTCTTTGACTGTATCTATCTCTCATTAATCTTCTCCCAATCAAAACACCCTTCAATTGTAGGGGCTGTATCTCATAGGCATTCTGTATCGTGGAACCTTACTGCAACAAGGAAAAAAAAAATTGGTACTGGCCCACTATTACTCATTTTAAGTGCAAAGAAAAGGGAAGAACACCTAGAAGTATACAAGTTTGTTAATAAATATGGGAGCAACTTGTGGAAATATACCCATATCCGTAAGGAGCATAAAAGTAAGGTGGCATGTATGTGCCTCTGGGTGGAAAACCCATGTAAGGATTGGATTTGCGAGGGCGAAACTGTTTCATTCCGGGTACATTGGTCCGCTTAGCAGTTACCTTGGATAACAGAAAAAAGGACAAACCCCAAAAAGGTACTAAGATTTTGAAGCCAGAGCAAAAAGAAATAGCAGTCAGATTTTAACTGTGAAGTCAAAAATTAAATTACCTTCAATTGGCGACCATGTAATTCTGATTCATTCAGATTAAGAGCCTCTTGAACAGCCTCTGCCTCGAGGAATTCTACATATGCATAACCCTTTGGTTGACCATACTTGTCCGTGCGAATTGTGACTCTATTTACTGTTCCACATGACAGGAAATGCTGCTGCACTTCCTCAGGCGTGCATGAATAGTCCACCTGCAACCAAATTTAGCACAAGGGGTTTAGGACGAGGCCAATAACACTCTGCAAAAAGCAATACTTCAAATCAAATAAACATCTAAAGGCAATCCAAAAGTAGAATAGGTTCCTGATATTCAAAAGCCAACAAAACCCTTCATCTCATATTAATTTCTAAGAAATTTGTAAAATGTTGTGTTCATAAAGAGTATCATACGCTGTCACAACCCAACTCCTTTACGACTTCACTTACCAACTTTTTATCAAGCCAATCTCATAAATCATAAGAACTGCAAAGGTTATAGAGTCCTTGAAAGACGAAGTACCCTGAGGTTACTAAAGCATTTAGTGAACACAACTTGAATAGGTTGCCAATTGGAGCTGTTGCATAATACTATTTTTCTTTTCCCAATTCAATATAGGTCAAGGAGGAAGCAAGTCAAGGAGGAAGCAAGAGCTTAACTGTTGACTACAACAATAATAACATCTCAGTAAAAATTTTATTGAGACATTTATCAAAAAAAAAATTCTATTGAGACACAAGATTTAGAAAGGTCCAATAATACACAACCTTACTCATAACTAATAGAGAGATTATTTCTAATAAACTCACAAAAAGAAAAAAAAATTAAAATTGTTTAAAGAAAAGCAAAGGCAAAAAATGTAAACGAATAATTTTATTAAAAGGAATCGATATAATAAAATAAAAACAAGAAAATTCAAATATAAATAAATATAATAATACAAATATAAATATAAATGATGAAATAATAATATAAATAAAATACAAATACTAATGAATAATAAATAATAAATTAAAGATAAAAAATACCAAAAAAGATACTAAGGAGAAAGTATTATAGACAAAGGTGTTCATGCTAAATACAAGGCACAAGAATCGAAAGACAAATTCAAAAGACCTAATAAAAAAAGAAAAGTACTTCTTTATTTAATATCTTTTAACTGTATTCTATTTTGCCAAAGTTTCCTATTGAGGATCAAGTCTTTGGTAAGTTCTAGCAAAACCATATTCTTTTTGATCACCTCTCCTATTATTGCTCAAGTCTTAATCTTTTTTTTATAGTTACTAAATATAATCTTCTCACATCTTCACACTGTTGATTATGGGCATAAATATTAGGCAACATGATAAATTTTTACTGCTGACTATGAGCACAAATAGTTGGCAACCGAATAAATTTTGAAAACATGTGTTGAGTAAGTTTCCAAATAGAAGAGCTACACAATACTTTTTTTCTTTTCTCCGATTCAATATAAGCCAATGTTACATCTTCAAGGTTTACAAGCCCCACTCTCATGGGAGGTTTAAGCAAATAGATTCGGAAACAATTCAGTAGGAGAAGCAGTCCAACTGATGCAGCCTACTTTTCTATATTTATTTAGAATATTTTCTCTTTTATAATTAGTCATGAGCAGTTATTTGCTTGAAGCAGTTGTAATTCGTAACTATCAAACTAGTACTGTATATATTGAATAAATAGAAAACTAGCAAAGGCAATTTGTCTTTTCCACCAAAACTTACAGTCTAAGAGATCGGAGAGTTTTCAAATGAGCTCTCAATTTTCATGAGTAATTTGAACAAGAAAGGAAGAAAGGTGAAGAAACATTCAGAACCATCATCCGACTTCTTTCTACAAAGACCCATAACAAGATCATTCAACCGGGACCATAACAACTTGGTATCTTAGCCTCTTGCTATGGGTGACCTAGAATGTTCGTTTCAAAATCAATTTCAAGCCTTTCTAATTCAATATAATGAAGACCAACAGCAACAAAGGCAAGAGCAAGAAAGCATTCGCAAATCTTTTGAAGCACAACGACATGACATCCAAAATCTTCAGGAGATGATGTGTGAGGTCACATACCATCATCGTGGAAAACATGAACAAGGGGATGGGAGCATCAACCGTAATTCTCACTCCAATCGCCAAAATGATGGATGTATGGAACATGGCGGCAGCCCCGGTGCAAATAGCCAATACAAGTTAGACTTCCTACATTATGATGGTTCAACAGACCCACTGTCATGGATTAGTCGTTGCCATTGTTATTTCAAACATCAACAAGTCTCTAATGAGGACAAAATGAGCATGGTGGCACATCATTTGGAAGATGATGCTTAGTGTTGGTTCTTAAAATTGGACAAGGATCGACCTGATTTGGACTGGGAGGAATTTAAGAATTATTGTCTTCGGTGATTTGGCCCGTCCAACAGTCGCAACAAATTGGGTGAACTGGTTAGACTTCATTAGACAGGTTTTGTAGAAGATTACCAACGTCAATTTGAGAAGTTATCAACACGCGATTCTTTTCTTTGACCAGAGCAAGAAGTAGACAACTTTATCAATGGGTTGCAAGATTCCATTGCAGTGGAAGTGGAATTACAACGACCAAATGACCTTATTGAAGCCATTAGTTTAGTGCGGTTATATGAACGCGACGAGCAGGAAGATGATTAGAAAACCATTCGCACAATCACGGGGTGCACAGGATCAAACCCCCAAATCGATGATGGTGTCATCATCTTGTACCAGTTCGTCCATCAGACGATTAACCAAGGCTGAAATGTCCGAACGCCGTGCAAAGAATCTTTGTTATAATTGTGATGAGATTTACTCCGCAGGCAATCATTGTAAACAATTAGTCTTCGTCTCCGAAGTCGAGGATTCATCGACGGAAGAGGGGTTAGGATTTCTTGTAATAGCATGAATCCTCTTTGACAATGAATCTAGACTTGATCATTGACAAGGATCATCTTCAGGTAACTGTAGCAAATGGGGAAAAATTGCAGAGCCTAGGCCTTTGCAGGAATGTCTGTTTCCTCCTTGGTAAACATAAGTTTCTTTTGGATTTTTATCTGCTTCCTCTTGACTTTTGTGATCCAGTGTTGGGTATCAACTGGTTGGATACTTTGGGACCCATTGTTCGGGATTTTAAGAAGTGCATGCGCTTTATTTGCAATTGTTTAGACCTACAATTAGAGGGTATGAAGCATTTAGGCTCTTCCTCCTTTCACCATGTGTTGTCTTCAGAGGAGAACATTAACCTAGCACTTCAGCATCTTCTTTTGGAGTTTGAGAACCGTTTTCAGGAGCCAACTGGCCTACCTCCTCGTCGCTCTTATGACCATAGAATTACTTTGATAAGTGGCACATACCCAATTGTTGTTCGTTCTTATGGTTGTCCTCACAAAAGACTGAGATTGAACGACAATGCAGTGAGATGTTAGCAAAGGGACTTATACGCCCAAGTCAATCCCCCTATTCTACTCCAGTCTTATTAGTGCAGAAAGAGAATTCCACTTGGAGATTTTGAGTGGATTTTAATGGAATTAATGCCAAGACCATCAAAGACAAATTTCCTATACCTGTTATAGATGAGTTATTGGAAGAATTACATGGCTATCATTTATTCACAAAGTTGGATTTGCGTTCAGGCTATCATCAAATTCGTATGCACCTAGATGATGTGTCGAAGACAACAATCCATACACATCATGGCCATTTTGAGTTCTTGGTGATGCTGGTCGGTCTAACAAATGCACCCTCCACATTTCAGGCTCTTATGAATGGCATCTTCCAGCCTTATCTCCACAAATTTGTACTAGTATTCTTCGATGATATCCTTGTTTATAACAAGACATAGGTGGAACATCTGTCGCACTTACATGAGGTCTTTTCCATACTTTGCCAACACTAGTTTTTCTTGAAGCAATCTAAATGTTTTATTGCCCAATGGCAGCAACCATCTACCAAGAGGCTTACGCGGTTTCCTAGGCTTGATCGGTTACTACCGCAAATTAGTGAAAGATTATGGAAAAATTGTTGCTCCTTTAACCTCCATGCTCAAGAAGAATTCTTTCAAGTGGACTTTAGCTTCTACCGCAACCTTTGAGCAATTAAATTCTGCCATGACCACAACTCGGGTTCTCCCCTTACTAGACTTTTCAATGCTGTTTAAAATCGAGTGCGATGCCTCAGATGCGGGTATAGGTGCTGTATTACAGCAAAATGGACGACCAATTGCTTATTTCAGTCGACCCTTTGCTGATCAACATTATCGTCCTCCCGCTTATGAGAAGGAATTGATTGCATTGGCTAAGGCGGTATCTCATTGGCAACCATGCCTATGGGGAGTAAGTTTCTCATACTCACTGACCATTTTAGTCTTAAATATCTTTTGGAACAACGGATCACTAATATTTGCTCAACAACGTTGGCTAAGTAAGCTTTTGGGTTATGATTTTACAGTGCAATATAAGGCTGGTCGGGAAAACGTTATGGTTGATGCCTCATCCCACCAATCTGAGGTGGATGATTAGACTCTCCTTGCCATTTCTATGCCTTTGGTAAGTATCTTTGATCATATCTACCAATAGGTTAACACCACTCTAGATTTACAACATCTTGTTACTAAAATTCAATGAGATGAAGTCGTGGGTCCTTGGAAGTACACTTGATAGAACTCTAGCTTTATAAACTAGAGAAAGTGTATATTATTGAATAGATCAAAGGAACTCTACTGTTATTACAAGGGTGATTCCACAGGACACCCCTTCCAAAGCTGAAATGCTCCTCAGAAAGAAGAAATTCTTTCTGCCTACAATATCTCTCTTCTTACTTTTCTCAACCCCCTCTCTCCTCTCCCTGTTTGCCTCAAAACTACCTACCCATGCCATTCTGTTACAACCCAACCCTTGTGCCAACTCAGCCACTAACTAACTAACTCACTCCTCTCTGCCCCATCTTTCTTTCTCCTCGTGTATACTCTCCATATCCTAGGCTTATATACGTCTCTGTTATTCTCCCCCCTTCCTAAATCACCCTCGACCACATTGGTCCTAACATTGCTCCCCTCTAGAAGAGCAGCATTGTCCTCAAGGCTGCATTTAGGAAATTGACTGTGAATAACAAATTCATCCGCCATGTAGCATTCTCCATCGGCTTGCCCTTCCATTTAACTAACCATTGGCGTGTTGAGTGCCCTGCCTTAGTAATTATTCGTCTAGCTAAGACATTTTCGGGTTCCACAACATCATCCAACTCCACTTCCATTCCGTCAAGCAAATCTATTTCTATAGAGTAGTTCCCCACAGCCCTCTTTAGTTGAGACACATGGAACACCGAATGGACTCTAGAATGTAGGGGTAGTTTGAGCTTATATGAGACTGCTCCATATTTTTCCAGAATTTGAAAAGGCCCAAAGTATCTTGCTGCTAGCTTTTGATTAATACGTCAAGCCACCGTTAGCTGTTTGTGGGGATGGAGCTTAAGAAAAACCCATTCTCCCATTGCCATCAAACTCTCGTTTGCATCCAGTTTTTCACATTTCTTATTTGAAGCCTTTCCATGGTCAAGCGGATGTTCCTATTCATCCTATACTACCACTTTTTCCAAAAGATGAGACACGACTTCAGCCACAAGCTAGTTTAGACCATCGTACAATTCATGGTATTTCCCAAGTGCTAGTTCATTGCCAGGGTTTATCTCCAGCTGATGCTTCTTGGGAGGATGTTGCCACTCTGAAGTAATCACATCCTTCCTTTGTGCTTGAGGACAAGCTTATTGTCGGAGAGAGGAGTAATGTTACATCTCCAAAGGTTTACAAGCGCCACACTCATGGGAGGTTTAAGCAAACCGATTCAGCAACAATTCAGTAGGAGAAGCAGTCCAATTGAAGCAACCTACTTTTCTATATTTATTGATAATATTTTCTCTCTTATAATTAGTCACGAGCAGTTATTTGCTTGAAGCAGTTGTAATTCGTAACTATCAGACTAGTACCCTATATATTGAATAAACAGAAAATTGGCAAAGGTAAGTTGTCTTTTCCACCAAAACTTACAATCTAAGAGATCAGAGAATTCTCTCAAATGAGCTCTCAATTTGCATGAGTAATTTGAACAAGAAGGGAAGAAAGGTGAAGAAACATTCAGAACCATCATTCGACTTCTTTCTACAAAGACCCATAACAAGATCATTCAATCGGGACCATAACAGGCAACAAGGAAGTAAGAATTAGGCCCAGAATATGGTACAAAAAGCTGACAGTTTAGCTAAATATAAACAAAGCATAATTTAGTAAAATGATGCCAAAAGTTGTAAGCAAAATGAAAAGGTAGCACTTTCTTATTCTCTTGGTGATCTCAATGCACGTCCATGTAAAACATATTTTTGCTCCCCTTCAACCACCAAACATGATAAACATGTTTGAAAGCAAGTTTCATATCCAACCATAACTGTACTGAATGTTAGTTACAAGATGTTCTATAGTCCTCGCGTATCAATCAGCAGGATAAGTAGCTTTTGCTTCATATGTTTTCAATCTTCACACTTGTGGCTTGCATTGCTCAAACATGATGGATTTTAGACTCAAACCTTAACATCCATTTTGCAGTCTAAACTCGACAACCCATTCCACAGTATCAAGCCTTTTTAAATGTTTGCTCCCCACTCCTACAGTTCTGTAACTACGACCTCTCTAAGTTTGGTTTTTCCCCCCCTTCTTTCATCTTTTAGGGTGTTAAGAATCTACAAATTTTAACTATTTGAAGTACATGTGAAATTCTTGAGTGAAACGCATTCTAACGTGGTAAATAACATTCACCATATAGTTCAATCAAAACTGTTGAGATCAAGTCCATCCTCCTCTTGAGCTGAAAATAGTGGCTCAGTAAAATCTCTGAGAGAATTGGTTTTTAGTATTTGCTCAAAAAATCAACAGAAGGCTAAAAATTGGGGTCTTTTCTGTAGTTCAATCAACCAAGGTTATGCATCTACAAGCATTAACCAAAGGACTACGTCAAAGTTTATGAAAAAAGGTAACGAAAATCAAGAAGGAACAAGGAAAGCGAAAAACCAATTAAATGAGGAAAAAAACTGATGACATAAAAAGCAACTTGAAACTACTAGGATATAGTTGGGCCCCGTACTACCATAAATGGATGCATTACACAAATAAAAGGCAGTGATGCTTGACAAAAGGTTCGATTTTTGTCAAGCTAAGCGCAAACATTGAATAGTCTCCATAGGAGAATACCACCCAATTAAAGAGTGTCAAGACCACTAAGCACAGTAGATTGGTGCAACAATTTAAGCTCTTCATTACAAAGGACACACCTTATTTAGTAATCTATCAGGCGGCACCAACAGCTTCTAATTAAGGATATTTCTCTAGTTCAACTTGAGGCTGAAAAATATGACTCTGGTTACGCACCCTAAAATCAGTTACAGAATTAGTCCAAACATTCATGTGAATACCCCACCATTGAATAGAACCAAAATCCTTGGAGAAGTTTGATTTTGCATCATATAAACAAGGCTAAGAAGAAGTTCAAAGGATATCTTAACAAAATTATTCCCTCATAAAAGGCATAGCATTAATACTTTGTATTGATTGATTATGTTTTAGCACTAATTAGCTTGGCTCCAATAGTCATTGCTCAAAATTTTCAATTGTGTTGTCTCTTACATCGTTTGTTTTGTGCAGTCTATCTATTTCACTATAAGTGGAAGTAATAGACACAAAATTGACTTCAATAATTAATTGAGAACGTCTAATTGTGTCACTCTAAAACCTAATGTTGTCACATTTTTTTTGGTCCTTAAGTTACTTTAGAGTTTGATGTTTTTCTTCATTTGTTGGAGCCACAACGAATCTGTTTTTGGCCGTAGAACAAAATCTCTAAAATTACCATTTGAATGTAATGTTACTTCTTGCAGGGGCACTGATTGTCAACTTAGACTCTTACAGCCCCCATATAGACATCAATACGTAATCTTACCAGCAAAAGCATTGGGTTAGTTGACAAGAGCTGTAATCAATCCAGTAGATGAAATTAAATTTACCATAGTAGATGGGTTAAAAACATGAAAAAATGTTTCACCACGAGCATTTACTAGTACAGGAAGCACAATACCAGTCTTCTACAGGACACAGAATAACTAGTGAGTGGCTACATACTGCATCGGATAAAATATTGGTTTTATAACAGCTTAACCATGCAATACGAATAAAGGAGTAATATATCAAGAATCAGCGTACCATTTATCTAAAAACTGAATATTGTTCAATATATGCAACCTGAAAAAGATAATGTGAAAAGAGAAGGCCCTCACATTGCCAACAAACACTGATCGAGAATCTACTTCCTCTCTACTTGCTTGAGATACAGAAGCAGCACCAGGATCTAGTCAGAAATTAAAGAACATAAATAAATTATAAGAGTAGAAGAACATTGCAGGGGTAGGTTTTGAACTATTTGTTTACTCTTACTCATATTGACCAGGACAAGAAACAGTAAGCAAAAAAACAAAGAAAAGGATTTAATTAAGGATCAAGCAGTTCATTGTATGACTTCAACTAATAATGTCATTGAATTTCAAACTGATTAGTACAAAAAGTAGCGTCAGATAAATGAATTACACTCTTAATTACTGCTTCCTCTTGAGACAACATAACCATGGGATTACTGGCTATTTGATCCTTTTTAAAAGACAAATTCTTTGGGGAAACTCCACTATAACAGCAAAAGTCAAATGATATAGTTGCATCGGAAGAGTTTTTACGTAAATGATTATGGTCACTGGCAACCGGATGTAGCTCCCCAAGGTCCAATCAACAAGGAAACCATAAATTAAAATAACAGACTTAACTACAGAATGCATTGAGACAAATAGTAATCTTTTCTTCCCATTTAGACCTAACAATCAAAACAGGACAGCAGAAAGCGTGTGAGGGGATTAAACCTTGTGCCGAACCCATCTCCTTCTCAACCTTGGCTTGCATCTCACGAAGAGCAGCCGCCTCATCTTCCATCTCCTTTAACCGCTTCTTCATGTCATCAAGCTCCTGCATATTGATCCACCACAGATTGACCGAAACCAAAATCAGGGTTTCCTTTTTCCCTCTAAACCCAATAAGAATGTCGGATAAATTGAAACAATTTGAAAAGTAAAATCACAATGCAAAATGACAACTAACAACACATTAACTTTTTTTTAAATGACAACTAACAACACATTTCTCTAAATAACAGACCCAATAACGAAAAGAAGAAGAGAAAAGAACCAGAAGATAGACACAGAGAACAAACCGCTGCTGCTTCATTGCTCTCTGAACCGGTCATCTCCACATCGCCATCTTCCATTCTCTTTCGTGTGCGTGTGTGCGTGTGTCTAATAATTTAGTAATTGGGATTCTAATGCACCTTTCGCTTATAATTTGGATATTATTAAAATTTTACCAACACTAAATATTTATAGTGAATATTTTGTTAAAAATTAAGAATTTGTTCCGCTGAGATCTCTAATAAAAATTGAAAATCAAAATTTGTTTGATTTTATTATTCTATTCTATTTTATTTTATTATAATATTAAATATTAATGTTACATTTTAATTTATTTTATTTTTAATATATCAAATATATGTTTAAATTAATTAATTCTCATTATTATTAGAATGTATAAATATTTAGTATATTTAAAAAGTTTACACAACAATTCTATGTAATAAGAGTTTACAAAATGTAAAAATTATATTAACTTATTATAATTAAATAATAAAAGACGTTAATCATGTGATAATGCTGTAAAACATAATAATAGAATCCTTTGTTAAAAGAAACATATATCAATTAGAGTTTTCATTAATATAATTATCCCATATTTGTTTACCAATTTCATCTCGCTTTTAAGATATACTTTAAAGTTGTACTAGAGTAATATTATACTCTACTTGAAAACTTGTATCTTTATTTATACTTTTCACAATTTATTATTTTTAGGTTCAACAGAAATAACCTCTCTACTAAGTTGAGGTAAGGCTACCTATTACAAAACCTCTCAAGGTCTGCGTTTTAGCAGGATTTTTACTAGGTGATTGTTGTTATTGTACAATTTACTGTTTATTTTTAACATTACCATCTAATAATTCATCATTTTATCCATGCATTTTGATAAAATTATATATAACACAACAAGCAATAACAAAGTTTTTTTTCTTCGTATTATAAGTTAACATGTTCGAAAGTATAAGGAATCCTATTTTTAGAATGCTAAAATATCTTCCACTAATATTTCTTCATGTAGAATGCATATAGTTAAGTCTTAAAGACTTCTTCTTCCTTTATAATTTTTTTAAAAATGATATCTTTTACATCGACGTGGTAAAAGAAATTTAAGCATATAAGTGTAGCCTAAATCAAATAAATAGATCTTACCTAAATATACAAAGAACATGATATTGACAATAATGTAATACCTTGTAGAGGTATAGGAAATTAATTCATTGGATTTATCACTATTTTTAGAATTTGCAATACTTTCCCATTCATTCGTTGCATATGTAAATCACATGTCAAATAACATATAATAGTTTGGGTTAGATTAGTCCTTTTATCCCTATACAGTATTTATTCATCAACTGGAACATATGCATTAATATGTGTACTATTTATTTCTCCTATCAATCTTTAAAAAATTATATTATTAAAATAATCAAGTAAATATAATGACATTAAAAATAATAATTAACTACATGAATATATATGAAAATATGAAAAGATTTTTGAATTATGTTGATTCTCAAGTGGTGTATCGGTAATGATGGTGGAGTAATAACTCTTTTGTACTAGACAACTAACTGCTTATAAGACTTTACAAAAATATTTTGAAATTGTACTCTAGTTGTCTCTTTATGTTTATAGTCATTGAGAAAATTGCTACTAGTTCCTTTATAATCAAATGACTTGTCGACTTAAGCCTCCGAAACTCTTCATCTCATTACATAAGCCTACGAAGATTATCTTGCTCATTCTTAAGTTCTCATAAATTCTTATAGGATTCTTATTCAAAAGTTCTAATATTTAATCATGACCTTATGGAGCAGAAGTTTTATATGTTTGCTTGTGTAATGATGGATATTTGTTCTCATCGCCAGCTAGAGAAAAAAAAATAACTACCTTTATAGATCCATCATTTGAATCTAATTCAAAATTTGATAAGGAGGATGTGTATCTATAATATTGAAATTAAATAATTAATAAAATATTTAAATACAAATGATAAAAAAAATGAAACACCATGACATTTAACATAAATTTAAGAAGTTCATATCAAAGATTCATTCAAAAGGTTTATACCAAACATTCATACAGTTAAAACTATAAAATAAGTCTAAACATAAAAGTGCCTAAACCAATAAGGCTTCAATATGCAATGACATGAAAAAATAAATAAAGAGACACCATTTAATCCATTTTCCTTAGATCTGGCATCTTCACAAAAATCTAATCCATCTTCAAAACATCTAAGTAAAGAATTATGTAAAGCTTTTGCAAAATACTATAAGAAATCCAAACTTTCGGTCATTATATTATCTCTTGATTAGTTGATGAAGCTTTAAACCCATTCTATTAGGCAAATAATGTTGCAACCATTTTTTCTACAAGTAAATCATTGTTTCTTTTTGACTATCCACTAATTGTAATCAAGAATGTTAAATTATATCTTCTCCGCCTTCTTCTTTTTAGGCAATTTCCTTCTCTTAGAAGGAGAATTTGCAACTTAATCTCCTTTTTCATTGAATGAACAAACTTCATCAACATCAATTCTACATTCTTCTTCTATATTGTTTGATGGAGATTTAACTGATGGATATCCAGGCAACATAATTGCAATAGTATCTCCAAAAATATGACATAAGTTTGAAAACTCCTTGTATCTCTTTTTCTTTTTGGAATCTGTAAACCATCTTGTGCGCCTACAATGAACAAAAATGTACATAAGAAAAAAAAGTATGACATATCAATAAGCAAAGATATAGTTTACCTTAAATAAAATTTCCAATGTTCATCTGTAGCATTAATGCATTATACTTGTTTTTTAATTGAATATCAGTATACTCTTTACTGAATTTTGTTTAAGGACTTTCATTAATATTATTCCAACCAAATTGAAAAAGGGTTGTATTTGTTTGATTTCCCTTCTTCACTTCTTTAATCGTTAATGATATTAAATACACCTTATGCATCATTCCATACTCCATCCTTTTCATTTATTTTCAAATAATCATTAGATTTTTTCATATTATTTAAAGCTTATATCACTAAAAGTAATTACATATAAGTGAAAATATAAAAAAAGTCACAAGAAGATATTACATCAAGCAAGAAATTTTATTATAAGCTTCACGATCTTTATATTAGAATGGTGG
>JANZLH020000079.1:1494304-1515045 GCA_026770325.2 Erythroxylum fimbriatum | reverse complement strand
TATTAATTACATGTTAAAGTGTCTTGAAAATATAATCTGTGTAATTAAGATGTGAGAGAAATTAAAGGATAATTTTGGAAGTAAAATCATAAATATGCATAAAAAGTCACAAACGATACTTATTTTGAATAATTAAAAACCCTCTAAAACGACACTAAGTACAAATTGAGAACATGGCATGATTTTATTTATCATAATATCATAATGACGAAACAATCTTGTTGATAGGGTCAGTATGGAAGTACATCTTGGCTTTCTATGCAACAAGTAACATCATAGTTGGAATTTTATGAATTTTGTCCTTAAACCTAGTTACACAAGAGCGTGACTTCCTGTGACAAGGAGGACCCAAGCAAGCTTCCGTCGTATGTAGCCTGTGCACTCCCAACCCTTAGCCGAGAAAATATCAATAGGTCAAGCTTTAATTTTTTTTGTTTTATATTGACCTACCTCTAACCACGAATTTGGCAGCACATTGGGCCATATGTTGGCGAACAACCAGAAAAACTTGGAATGAGACAGCAACTTATTGAGATGTGCTTAACTGCATTTTCTATATTCACCTCCTCTATGCAACCATCTACTGGTAATGTTACTATCCTTTGGGAGAGCATTTATCCGCATTAATGGCTTATCTTTCCCTCAATTCTAAGCAATATTGCAGATACTGTATCGGATTTAGTGCCGGTCAATACCAGGTACTGTTTCGAGTAATTTTTTAAATTTATGAAATAGTTCTTGAATTATTTTTAAATTACAAAATAGTTCATTGATATATTGTACAGTTGTACTGTATACTTTATAAGTTTACATCAACTTTATCTTCAAAAATCATAATAATAAATAATAATCACAATCAATATGAAATAACAATAATTATTAAATATTTCACGTATAAATAATAACCACAATTAATATTAAAAAAGACAATCATCATCATAAAAATATAAATTTAAAATAATACAAAGTATTTAAAATATCATAGCAATACAATTTCATCATATAATAAATAATAATTATGTCAAAACATCTAATAAAAAGAACAATAAATATTCTTAACTCTTAAACTATTACAATTTACAACAAGAGTTCATGATGAAGAAACAATCAAGTAGAAGTTAAACTTGAAACAAAAACATTTACAATTACATTACATATATAGAATTTAACATAAACATCAAATATAAGTAAAGTTAAAAGAAGAGGAAAATAAAAACCTGGAACGAAATTCAATCATTAACGGGAGGATACTCGCTATAACTACACTGACCTCAGTTATCGTTTGGTACAAAATCCTCATCATTGAGAGGAGCTTTATCATCATTATCATTCAAATTTAATGTACTAAATGATATGTCAATACTTTCTCATCCAAGATTATCTTCCAAGTCAATGACATCTACTAAATTTGGTTTTTCATAAACCCAATCTGCTAAAAGATCAATATTATCAATGAAAATTGGATCAGTTGAACTACTTGTGCTATTAAGACTCCTAGTAAGCAAAAAAAAAATAATTATTAGAAAATTATAAGAAATTATATCGAAATTAATAATGATAATAATATACCTTTCCTAAAGTTTTAAATTATAACGAACATTTCTAACATTTTTCAACAATTTCAATTTAACCATTACAAAACATACATAAACAATTTCTACTTCCAACAATTTTCATCAATTCCATTTTTAACAATTTCAAACAATTGCAATTTAAAGTTTCAAACATCACAAAACATACATAAACAATTTTCAATTATGACAATTTTCATTTATATTAATCACAAAATATACATAAACAATTTCTATTTTTAACAATCACATCACATACATAAACAATTTTCATTTCCAACAAATTTCAATAATTTTCATTTCCAATAATCACAAAACATATATAAAACATTTTCCATTTCTAATAATCAGAGAACATACATAAACAATTTCTATTTGCATTAATTACAAAACATACATAAATTTTTTTCCATTTCTATCAATCACAAAACATACATAAACAATTTTCATTTACAACAATTTTAAACAATTTCCATTTCCAATAATCACAAAACATACATAAAACAATTTCCATTTCCAACAATATCAAAACATACATAAACAATTTTCATTTCGAAGAATTTTCATTTCGAAGAATTTTCATTTACAATAATCACAAAACATATATAAAACAATTTCCATAAACAACAATCACAAAACATACATAAAACAATTTCCACCTTCAACATTGCTCAGTTACACATTTCGATGGAAGTGTGAAACTGGAAAATGTGTTTACGTATCAAAATCTCAAAGTATTGAAATATAATTAGGAGTTAGAATGACCATAAATACCTTGAATCACATAATTAATTATTAAAATTATGGTAGCTATATTATGGAACCCTTTTTTTTGGGGGTAAAGTAACATACCTTATATATTTGTATACATTGCTTTTGAGTTTTTTTTAAATATAAAATTGATGTAGAATCTAACACGTACAAGCCATACTTAACTGACATTGTTAATTTAGTTGAGTTAGATAAACCTCATTTATAATTGGTAAAAGTTCAACTTTTGTCAAATGAATTATATGACATATTTGTAAAAAAAGAATAATAAATTTATTTCATTCATAATTAAGCATAGAATGATGCTAAAGGAAATTGGTATGGTAAGCAAACACCAACTTTATAATATTCTGATTTATAAAATATGATTTTGTATCTATATGTCTATTGAATTAAGTATTAATAAAACTGATAACAATCAACAGTTTAATCAATTCAACACACTTCCAAGTTCCATTCATAGAATCACAGTCCACTCCAAACTAGTTCCTTCCACACTTTCATAGTTTCATTCCACATCTACATTTTGTATCTATATCTCTATTAACAACATCAATAAACCAATTTACAATTTTCACTTTCACACTTCCACAATTTCATTCCACTCACCACAATCCACAGCAGTTGGTAGTCCACAACAACACAACAACAAATTAAAGTATGTGATTTCCAATTCACAAAAACACCAACATTTCTATTCACAATTCAAAATACATCAATAATTCCATTCACAATAATTCACAAAAAAAACATTAAGTCATAACACACATCCAATTATTTCATAAATTCAACAACAATTTTAAGGGTCGGAGATGTCGGATAGATCTGGCTTGGAAGAGGAGAGGAGATCTGAGAATGACTGAGGCTGCTGAGGCGTCATTGGTGGTGGGCGTCAATGTGTGAGAAAGAAATAAAATATTGGGAGAAGCAATATGGGGCGTTGGTGATGGTGGTAGGTGTCAATAGTTGGTGGGTTGAGAGAGATAGTGAGAGTTGAAAGAAAAAAGTCGGGTGTGGGAGTGGGATAGGAGGAGGAGGACAATAGCAGCGCGACGGGCATCGGTGTGGTAGTTGTTGGGTTGGCGGCAGTGATAATGACGACGACGACGACGAAGAGCAGAAGAAGAGAGCTACTTGCATGAGTGAGAGTGTGACTGAGGAGATGAGATGAAAGATAGGTTAGAGAAGAGAAGAAGAATACATGCGTTCTAGGAATTTGGGGTTTTTTTTTACAAATATACCCCTAAAGTTTTAAAAATTTCTAGTACCGGTCGATATATGACCGATATTACAAATACTGTCCGTATTAGTTGGTACAGTTTGAAATAGACTGGTACAAACCAATATTTAAATTTGGTATACATGACTTTCTATTTTGTACCGTTCTTCGACCAATATGATACGAGATGACAAACTGGCCGATACGGTACGAGATGCAAAACCCTGATATTTAGACACCGAAGAGTAGACACAGACGAGAACAATTAAACAGAGGAGAGTAAAAATCGTAAGTGGGTCTTGACCATTGAGTTGAAGAGAGGGCCTGACAATAATCGCGACATGGGGTTTCTTACGCCACCTCCTTACCTGTAACAGACACGTCGACAAGCTTAATTTTCCATCTATATATCAGATAATCTTTTCCTTTTTCTGACTTTTTTGAGAAAAAAAAAACAGAAAACAGATAGATACTCACTTGGGCAACCCAAAAAAAAAAAAAAATGTCCGAGTCTTAACAGTTTACAGTTATCACATTTGCTGTTACCTCTTATCTCTTGTTTCCTGGTTTGCATATCTGCAGATAAGAGTTTTGCTTGAGCCAAGCCAACCCTTTAAGGTACTTCCTCTAGATTATCGAACAACATTAGGATTTATTGTCTCTGCTGTAATTGAGCAACCTTAAACTACTTGTTCTCTTTCTCCAAGTGCTGAAAAACAGTCCAATTTTGTAGTTTATTTGCTTGACGTGATCAGGAGGTCGGCATTTGAAGAGATGCATTTTCTTCTCTTGTCTGGTATTTTACTCTTAGGTAAAAGTGCGAATACATGAGATACCACTCATGGCCGCAACACTGTGTAACCTTGGATTTGGCTTTGGGTCTGGTCTGAAGAAAATTGAGGAGTTCTATGTGAAGCAGAGGCAAGTTTTACTTTTCCTTTATTTATGCTTTTCAATTTCCTCTCTGTGGTCATGGTTCTGACATATTGATTTGTGTGCCTATTTTTCTTGTTTGTTCTTTTTACAGATATCCAAATTTTAAGATATTTTATGACTTATTGACATCATACAGGCAGAGTGTTACTCGCTTGAACTTTAAGTATCACTTACACTTTTGTCAGTGAGTGTTCAAGGGAGCTGAAAGTTGTTAGACCAGATGGATATTTGAAATACGTGTAGCTTAGTTTCTGAAATTAGATTAGCAGAGCAAAAGTTTTAAGGATTACCTTACCTGTCCCTGTCAATAATATTTGGTCCAAATTTAAACCAGTGTCGATGTTGCTTCTGTGATATCCATGAACTGCTGCAAATGTCTGGTTTAACCTAAGTGATATATCAAGTAGACTAAAGTTTGAACTGTCGCTATGACTCGTTATTTTACTGGGATCTTCTTCGCCACTCTTATCTAACCTGAGAACAAAAGAAGAGAAAATTAGTTTTTCATTGCTGAACCATTGATCTTTTCCATCAGGTACTATTCTATGGTGCTTCCGAATACATTAAAAAGATCGTCCCAGTTCTGTTGTAATGCAGCAACGCTTTTGCACTCAAATCATATAAGCGGGACAGAAACTAAGAAACGGGGCTGGCATTTACAGGTGGTTTCTGACAGTAGAATTAATTATTCTTATGACACCAATGGAGGGGAGAAAGCGGATGAGGTCGATAAAGCGACCCTGATATGGAGGGCAATCAAATTGCCAATATACTCTGTTGCTTTGATTCCTCTAACAGTGAGTTCCTTGAAGATTTTGAAGCATGATTTGGCTATAATTCAGAGAGAATGTTATTATTTGTTTGGAAAAGGAGTCCTTGTTAGTTGTTATATACGATAATGAACAGGGAGGAGAAAACAAAGATGCTATAGCAGTCTTATATGTTGCTGACTTTAAGAGCTCTGGTTATACTTAAAACTTTCTAATGTCGAACAGGTGGGCGGTGCTGCAGCATATTTGCAAACAGGTGTATTTTCAGGTGGGCGCTATATTATTCTCCTGGCTTCTTCAATTCTTATCATAACCTGGCTCAACTTAAGGTGATTTCCACAGATTTTGAAATATGATGAGAAATTTTCAAGTATTCAGGATGGTCCTGGTAAAAATATACATTAGAAACCAAGTTATATTGTTTGTTTTTCTTTCTGTGCTCCAAGTGCAGCAATGATGTTTATGATTTTGATACGGGAGCAGATAAGGGCAAAAAAGAATCTGTTGTAAATTTGGTTGGCAGGTATGTCTTTTGTCTTGCAATTCAAACATTGCCTTTATATTAATTTCTATCCTGTGTTATGGGTATGCATAGTAAACTTTGACTCGTTGTTGTCTGCTGTGGCTTTGGGAAGCCGTTCAGGTACCCTTATCAGTGCTTATTTCTCACTTTCTCTGGGCTTTGCGGGGATAACATTGACATCCCTAGCAGCAGGAAAGTTGCGGGCTATATTTCTCCTTGCTTGTGCCATTATCTGTGGCTACATATATCAGGTGCAGATGATCTTAAAGATGCGTACGAGAGATTAAAAGTAGTTTCAAAGGACTGAATATACTGCCCTAATTATTGTTCAAGGATGAATTACCCATCTTGACATCTTTTTTGCTCAGTGGGTTGCCACTAGGATCAACAAATTAAAACTCTATTATGTTTGGTGGAAAAATAGTTTCATACTTTCTCTACAAGCTACTATTCTCGTTGTTACACAATTCGCGTAACTTTCCATTTTCTCTATTCTAGTGTCCACCATTCCGGCTAAGTTACCAAGGGTTGGGAGAACCCTTGTGCTTCGCAGCATTTGGCCCATTTGCAACTACAGCTTTTTATTTATTGCTGGGCCGCAAATGGTAGTGTGACATAATCAAATTAGAATTCCAATCTTCACTTTAGCTTTCTGTAGCATTACTGAAGATTCATGCGTTTCTGACATCAATCTAGTTGGTTTTGACAGTGGATTAAGCCCTCTGCCACTAACGAGCACAATTCTTTCTGCTTCAATCCTTGTTGGCTTCACCACAGCTCTAATTCTCTTTTGCAGTCACTTTCATCAGGCAATTTTCCTTTTGCTTTCATTTGTCTAACTTCATTTTATGAGAATCCTAGGATGAACACACACTTTGTTGCTAGCATGAAAATAACATGAATATGTTGTCCAACCCAGGTAGAAGGAGACAGGGCTGTTGGAAAAGTATCCCCCTTGGTTTGTACATCTGACAGCCATTCTCCTTGATCAAGTTTTGTAGTTGGAACCACTAACTCTTTCCATTTTTATTTTTCTTTATGCAGGTTAGACTTGGGACTAAAAGAGGTTCTGCTGTTGTAAAACTGTCGGTCGTGACACTCTATACGCTCTTGTTTGCATTTGGAATAAGTAGAGCTCTTCCTTACACTTGCGTCGTAAGTCCTTTACTAAATTGATGAAAGTAGTCGCTCCTTTCTAATTCTTAAGTTGAGTTGAAACATTTGCTTTTGAATGATTCTTCCATAGTCATTTAAAATTCACGTTTTGTTGCAGCTTCTATGTGCTATGACCATACCCCTGGGAAAGCTGGTTGTCAATTTTGTTCTAGAAAACCATGAGGTAAACTTTAAACTCGTTTATAAACCTTGTGGAATAAAACCAATGGCCAATGTGGAGCAAAAAGCATGCGGCCTCTGCCATTATGACGAAGAATCCTGATGCAAAAGAATTTAAAATCTATAAAAGAAATAAAAGAGGAAAAATTAATTAACTACAAGTTTTAATTTGGTGGAATGAAGATTAAGAATTGAGTTGACATCAAAGATTGTGTTAGGATGCCTTATTAGATAGGAATTAGTAGTAAGTAAAGTATGCTATTCTATTTTAGATATATTATCCTACTTGTTTAGGACATAAATATTTTATTATAATAGTATTTAAATTTGATAGGAACCCTTTCCTACTAGAATAAAAGTTCTAAAATCTTCTGTATAAATATGTGTATATTCAGCCCTTCAATGACAAGCAATTTCAAATTTTTTTACAAACTCGAGTTTTCAACTAGAAGTTGTGATGATTTCTTTTAAGATTAATTTTTAGATCTTAGAAATTATTTTTAGATTTCTATGATCTATTCTTTGTGTTCCTCAATACTTCTAGTAAACCTAACCTAAATTTTAATCTTAGACCTAACTTTCAGCCATATTGAACCGTAAAATTCTTAGCTAAATTTTCAGCAATCAACCCTAAAAACTCAATTATACCAAATCTGAAATTTTAGCATTCCTAAAAACTCAATTATACCAAATCTGAAATTTTAGCATTCCTAATCAAAATTTATACCTAAAATTTGATATTTTAGTAGCCTAATATCAATCATATTTCTTAATTTTGTAATCTTTAGCTACTAGTTAGTATTTCTTCTATTTATCCTACAATAATTTGGTATCAAAGCTTTGGTTCACAATAACATCACGTAATGGATGAGCGTATAGAAGAATGTTCAATGACCTAGAGCAAGATGAAATACTTCTGAATATGCAAAAAAATTGGGCATCAATGATCCTCGTTCACAAGGTGCTTCAAAAATTGACTTATATGTAACAACTCTTATAAGAAAATGTGTTCGATAATTTTTAGATAGGATTGATAACGTTGACATACATTCTCTACAAGTCAAAACTTCCACATGAAAAAAATATGTAAACCAATAACGTACACTCGATGCTAAACATGGAGAAAGTAGTAAGGTTAAGCAAGATGAAGGAACTGATATTGATTAATAACATATAATGCAAGGAAAAATCTTTGTTGGAAAATCATATACTGATTTTGTTTCCTCAAATTTAACAGGCACTACCTCAGAGGAAGTGTCTGTTATGGGTGGTGAAGACACTTCTCCTTTAACTAATCAATTAGAATCTTTAATCCTACTTGTAGAAGGAAGTCAAATACTTGATGACATGGAGAATTTGACAATGGGAGATGACAAAAGCGTTAAAGATGACAAACAAAACTAAGTGGATTATTTAGCAAACCCTAAAGTTGGAACAACTGAATAATAAGCAACACTTAAACAACAAGATGAAACGCCTAAGTTAGAGATTGAAACACTTAAACAATAGACTGAAACCCCTGAACAACAAATCAAAACTAATGGACAACAAGTTGAAACAACATGGCAGTGGGATGGAAGAATAGGATAGCAAGCTAATATATCAAAACAAGGGGCTAAAAAGATTAACTAGCTATTACTTGGGATTTTGAAACTTGTTAGTTCAAAATTATTCTTGGTATTGTTCTTCATGATTATATTGTAGTGGGTGATGTTGAAGAAGTAGATTTGAATAAAGATTTGAAATTAACAAAACATATGAATAAAGGAGAAGTTGTGGGTGCACTTGTAAAGTCAAAATTTAGCAATGATGACAAGTCAGTGTATCTCTCTACAAGCAGTAATACCTATGTTTTTTAGCCTATTTTGCGGAGAAACCATATAGTTTTGTTATGAAACTAGTTACAAATATATTGGTCAATACTTATGATTTTGTCCACACAGCTAAACTATTCTTCAAAGAGGTTGTGCATCTCCATGGATTATCTTTAACCATTTTCTCTGATCGTGATATGAAGATTATGAGTTATTTTTGGAGAACTATATGGAAAACATTAAACAATAAGCTCTAATTTTTAAGTTCTTTCCATCCCCAAATTGATGGACAAACTAATGTGGTGAATAGAAGCTTGGGGGACTTGTTAAGATGTTTGGTTGGAGACAATGTAAAAAATTGAGATCTAATTCTTATTATATTTGAATTTGCATATAATAGTTCTATAAATAGATTAACTGGTAATATTACTTTCGAGATACTATCGGGAGTTCAAACAAGGAAACCTATTTATTTGGTTCCTTTACCCAAAACAATACAAATTAGTGATGAAGCTGAAGGTTTTGGACAACATATAAGAGACATCTTTGATGAGATACAACAACACATAATAACTAGCAACTTGTCTTATAAAGAACATGCTGATCAACATCGTCAATTAGTGGAATCTAATGAAGGGAATATGGTGATGGTTATGATTGATCCAAAGTAGTTTTCGAAAGGAAAATATAAGAAAACTTCATTTACAGAGTTTTATATCTTATCATTAAGAAGATAAGTGTTAATGCTTATGTTTTGGAATTACCAAGTGACATGAAAATTAGTCCTACTTTTAATATTATGGACGTAACTATTTATCATGAATATGATGATACACAATCTCCTATTGCAGCTGTGAAAATTTCAACCTTTCCCCGTCTTAAAGGCATGATAAAAGATGTTCATAACAACGTACCCAATGTACAAGGCTCTCTGCTCTGCGGGAGTCTAGGAAGGGTTATAATGTACGCAACCTTTCCTTTGTATTTTTACAAAGAGACTGTTTCTGTGACTTGAACCTATGACCTTATGGTCACAAATGAGCAACTTTACCGATTACTCTAAGGTTAATAAAAGATATTTTTGATCAACAAATTGTAGTCACAAAAGATAAAGGATATCAACAATTTCTTGTCAAGTAGAAAAGAAGACCATTTTTTTTTTACAATACTTGGATTTTAGAATCTAAATTTCAGAAGTTGAACTCAGACTTATATGATGAGTATTTATCATATTCTATGTTAAGGAATTCAGACTTATATGATTGGTATTTATCACATTCTACGTTGAAGACGACCTTAGATAAACTGAGGAGAATTAATGCAAAAGAACATAAAGTCTATAAAAGAAATAAAAAAGGAAAGATTAGGTAACCGTAATTTTTAATTTGGTGGAATAAGGATTGAGAATTTAGTTGACATCAAAGATAAGGGCTGAAATTTAGATTATGTTAAGATTCTTTATTAGATAAAAAGTAGTAGTAAGTTAAATATGTTATTCTAATTGTTTAGACTTATATAATTTTATTATAATATGATTTAAATTTGTTAGGAACCCTTTCCTACTGGAATAAGGGTTTTAAAAATTTCTATGTAAATATGTGAATATTCAACCCTTTAATGACAAGCAATCTTGAATTTTTCTACAAACTTGAGTTTTTAACTAGAAGGTGTAATGCTTTCTTTTAAAAGTGGAGTGATTATTAGATTTCTACCCTATGCTTTGTGTTTCTCAATAATTTTTAGCAAACCTAACCTAAATTTCAACTAAAATTCTAGGTCTAAATTTTCAACAATCAAACCCTAAAAAAATATGAAATTTCATTATTCTTAATTGAAATTTAGACCTAAAACTTGATATTCCAGTAGCTTAATATCAATCATATTTCTTAATTTTGTAATTTTTTAACTAGTTAGTATATCTTCTATTTGCATACATCCAATCCTCTTTTCTGATTAACGATAAATATTAGCAAAATATAACAAGAGTTAAGAATGAAAGTGGTAGGATTTTTAATTATACAAGTAAGATACAAATTGAATCCTAGTTACAAGCCTACATTATAATGCAACTAGAATAACACAAAAATCAATCCAGTTGATTACAACAATATTTGACCACGTATTCGTATTTGTTCTCAGAATAGACCCAAATCTTGTCCTAGTCACGTCTTATGCAATTTTCAAAAACCTCGCAGGATAAAGGGAAGATATTCATGGCCAAGTATTATTGCGTGCGATTGCACACCTTATTTGGAGCTGCATTGGCAGGAGGGCTTGTTGCAGCCAAAATGCTTGGCCAGTAATATAATTCAAAGCTCCATGGATTTCTCCGCAAAAGTAGAAGCAACAAGACTTACAGAGTTATGAAAATAGATGTTAGGAGCTATTATGGTGGGAATAGTTGCACTTGTCAGTCAAAGAAACTATTAGAGGCAGAGCCAAGGGAGTTTAGAAAGTACTTGTATGTTTCTTGCTTTGGTTCAATTTAAGAATGTGTTAAATGTCCATTTTGGTAAAGTCATAATCTTGTTAATGTTCGTTCTAAACAATACATATTTATGAAAGAAGCTAGTGTTCTTTTCACCCTCTTTCAACCACTAGCTTCTTGATCTCTGCTTTAGGAATGAATAGTTAACTTCCAATACTCAGTATAATTACGCAGAGATATCCTTTCCTCTTTCCTTATGTTGCTTGGCTTCCTCATTGATTGTTTAGTCAAGGTTGTTTTGACCCTCAATTAGTTCTTTTTTTGTTCTAATTACTAACTGTTGTGTACTATCGTGGGTCTTGTGATTCAATTTCTTAAGTTCCTCCTATAATCATGTGTAGTTTCCTCATGCAAATAAGGGATTTACATCCGTGGAAGCTAGAGTTTATCATCAAAACCTTTAGCCTTTAGGAAGAAGTTGAAGTTACTAATAATTATCTAATCCCTTTCATAGAGACAGAGCTATTCAATGATTTTTAGATGCAATTGAATTGCTTTTTATTTTATTTTACAACTTTGGAAACTATATATATTGCTATTTCAATTAACAAAAGAGACATAAGAATTCCTTAAAAAAATCTAAAAATCCTATCTTTTAACTTTATATTTTTTCGTTGTAAACCACCATAAAGAAATTCATATATTAAATATCTGTACAAAGGCGATTAAAGGAGCATAAAACTCTATGGATTCTTCTTTTGGAACCATTTGTATTGCTGTTTGACTAAAACTGTCAACTCAAAGAGCTTAATGTTCCTTCTAATTTATAAGAATTAGGGTTTTTCATTATATATATACACCTTTTTTTCAGTTTGATAAGCATCAAATCCTATAGAAAATATATCTAATTCTCTTAATGATAATTCATAGAAACAAGTGTGACAATTTATCTGACTTTAATTATGATTTACAATTAATGAATCATTAAAATATTTATTTATGGATAAGTTTAAAGATTTTCTAATTATTCCAATAATAAAATAGTTTAAATTAATCTTAATTATATTTCACTCTTTAGATGTTTATAATTGCATATACAATGTACTAAAAGTGAAATAAACTTTAAACTTGCTAATTTTTACAACAGTTAACACGTATATAAAACCTAAAAAATTTAATAAGCAGGTTAGAAGTAAATTTGACTTCATACGTATTAAAGCTATATTTATTTTAGAGTTATGTAAAAATACCTTCATATTTTTCAATACCTCTTCAATTATATGTTTGGTATATGGACGAGTACATATTTGCAGATTATATATATATATATATATATATATATATTTGGTCTTAGAACAGAGTATCCACCGACGGACTCAGTGACTAAACCCCTCGCTGATTTGTAGGCACATCACAGAATGGGACAACTGGCCCAAAGGTTTAAGGCTGACATTTGTATCTATCGGTATACATATCAAAAGTAATTAATATTACGATTGATCTTAATGTCTTCGAATTTCTTGATACACACTATGTATATAGATAATACTGAAAATGCATATATTTATCCGTATAATTTTGAAAAAGAATTGATCCCTTTATTAATCCTAATTTATCAATGTTCAAAAGTAATAAAATAACTCTTATTATAAAACACGCACGTAAAGTAAAGTTAGGTGAAAATTAAATATTATTTCCCAAAATTTAACTTATATTATAAAAATTAAAGTATGACTAAATATTTTAAAATTTTATTTATAAAAAAATTATCATAGTTATTAAATATGTATTTATAATAAGGTTATTATTCATGTTCCCTGTACGTATGTAGTATTAGATTTGAATTTTGTTTAAAACTAGTAAAATTTGCACTTTGTTAAATAAAATTAATGCATTAGACTAAACTTAAAAAATTTCACTTATAAAAGTAAAATTTTCTTTAAATATAATTTTATTGTGTTAAAAAGGTTGTTACAATTATTCTTCATATTCTCACACTAAGAGAAGCATATTGGACTTTTTAAAATAATTATTTTGATTTTAGGAAAAAATGCCCTTTTAACCCCTGAATTTTGATGCTTGAAATAGTTAACCTCTTAAATTTTGGTCTTTACGAAAATCAACCCTTAAACTTTAAATATTTCACCTCCTCACCCCTGACAATTTCTTTTGAGAAGTTAATGAATATTATTAAGGATCAAAATAGCATGAAAGACAAGTTATAGACAATCATCAATACACCACTATTCTTCTTTTCCAGTTTTAGCTAACTCCAATTAAAAGTTTTTTTTCCCCGATTTCTCATATTTGGTTGCTTCGATTACATACTGGTGGTTGAGGTTCCAACCTTCATGGAGGGCCTTCTAAAGGCTAAGAGTGATTCCACTAGGGGGAGGATTCTTCATTGTCTCTTAATGATTTTCCTTTATTGTCACGACAAATTCCCAACAAAGGCGATTCGAAAAAGGGGCCAACACACCCAAACGAAGGAACTAACAAGTCATTAATGTCAAATCATGCTGGGGCATGGAGGAATAAACTCAACCTGATGTTAGTATATAGAGGGGACCTTATTACGTACTCCAGGGTCCCGTGAAAGGATAAAAAATGAAGGTAATGCGGAATACCTAGATTCGGTTCCATCTCTGATTCTGATGCCGATTCCGAACTCTAAACGCCTCCGAATCTCCTGGATCCTTTAGTGGAAAGTGCTCACCGGCTCACGAGCAAAACCTTTCTCTAGTTTTCTCAAATCCTGAGCTTCCTTAACGGGTCAGGAACCTTATGCTCGAGAATCCTCTTATCCTCCGAGTAACTGCAGGAGACCTTATCTTTATATAGCTTCCATATCGGGCTTCCCCATCACAAGGCTGATATGGACCCGGTCTACACTGATCGGGACCCATTTTCTACTCGGACTTCGACCCCTTGAACTAGATCATTTATTGGGTCACTTTAATATCTTTTATCTGGATCAAATGGCGTAGCTTAACCGGTAATTTACTTAAAAACTAAATTGCAATTATGTTAGTCCAACTTTATGAGATGTTGACAAAATTGCCCCTAAAGACAAAAATGTCTAACAATCTCCCCTTTGGACTACCATTAATTGCAGTAGACTTTAGTTTAAAAATAACTTTAAAATTGGTTAAGCCATGCTACTATATTAGACGTATAAGTTTTGAAAACAAAACATTTGATCCAAAGATACAAAAGTCCATTATTCTGTCCCGCAAGACTTTCGGTACCGAAAAGCATCAAATACATGTGTCCTATTTGACACAGATCCAATACAATCACGAATACTTAATACCCCACTAACATGAATAGGAAAATGGAGTGTGACAAACTACGATGATACCTTTATGATCTAAATTGTATCATCTTCGTTTGTAGGTCTCTCGATTTCTCCAGCTTTATGCTAAACTGCATGTGCTAAACTGCATTAGAGAAATTCTGTTTTTCTCTCACCAAATGCTAGACAGCATTAGAGAAAACCTTTATGTTCTCCAACTGAATGCTAAACTGCATTAGAGAACCCTTATGGGATTAAAAACTTATATCCCCCTATGTCATGTCCAACTTTATAGATATCTGTATCAAACTGTATGTGTCTAAATGACATAGGCACAAGGTCAGTCTGTGTATATATGCCCAGTGACCTTTAAATGCTTAAGATTGACACAAATCTTAAGACTTTCAGACGTACTATGACATTGTATGATGACACTTAATACTGAGGCTAAAAGATGATCATCTTTATCAGTAACCATCATACTATCATAATACTTCAAACTGTACCAATGTACATGGAGCAAACCAAACGATCCCCTAATTGGCAGTGTCCAACGACATTAAAACACCCATACTGTATACTTGTGTTACAAACACAAGTGGGTGAAGCCCTTTAGTTACAGGATCGACTCACAATTCCTTAGTTCTTTAAATGCTCCCCTTTATGTCATTTTTCCATGTCAACATCCTTATGATCAACTAATTGATCTTTAACTACTATGACCCTGTGATATTCTTCGTTGTTCTGAACAACACTGTAAGAAGAATACTACAGTAAAACTAAATGGGTCTAGCCTCTGAATGGACGACAGACCACTCAGAAAATAAATTTCTGAGTTAAACCTTCTGCAAAGCATCTCTTCAGTATGCACTCTGTATGCCTAGTCGAGGAAGTTACACGTGTCGCTGTGACACACTTCTACAACTCTATGTACCATCTACAAACTTGAACTATAACTTTAAGTGAACTTTCAATCATCCGAACACATAGCCTACTTTAAACCTGAATTCCCTACGAGGTTTAGTCCGTTGACTTTACCATATGTCAACATATAATCCTTGATTCCTTTAAATATCTCAATACTCACTAGACTGTGTTCCAAAAGTCTATAACTGGATTTACCAGATATTGACCAAACAGTCAACCAATAAATGCAATGTCCTATCTAGTACATAGCCCAGCATACATCAGGCTATCCGCCATACTATAATACAGGACATTCCTTATAATCTCTCTCTTCACTTAATTCTTTGAGTACTGCATCAAAGATTATCTGTCACAGTGAGAGACAGGTGTTACACCAGGTTTACTGTCAACTGTATTAAACCTTTGTAACACATACTCAATGTATGCATTCTTTGAGAGATTTGGTGAGTATTGAGATATGTCCTGGTGAATCTAAATACCTAGGACAGAAGATGCTATACTAAGGTCTTTATTTTAAGGTTCTTGATCTACAGTTGCTTATCCTCATGCAACATGATCAAGTGACTTGATGTGAGCACTTTACCATCCTTATACTATAATAGGAAGATAACTTTTCTCCCCTTAACTCCCCTCAATTTCATAGTACAGGCATCCTTCAACTTTATTTTCCAAGGAGCCTGAAGAGGCCATAACCTCATCAAAAGTAAGGTATCACCTTCAGGGAGTTTATTGTAAACCATATGTTGATCTGCATAACTCCAAACCATGCTAGTACTGTATGGATCCTGGGACCCTACAGATTATACCATATAGACCACTTCATAAAGGTTCTTACTCAGGAAGATGGTTATGACAACCTTCTGATGTAACTCTGTATCATCATAAGCTGCAATTGCTTTATCACTCAAAATGTATCCTTCAAGGATACAAGAAAAAGGTAACACAAGGTCAGCCTTTTCCCTGAGTGCACCCTTAGGCAATTGAGCGAGTCCATAACCATTGAACTTTATCCTGAAATCCTTTAGGTCTCAACTTTATTTATAACTGGTGAGCTTGCAGTTCCTGATGCAAATCAACTAGCTCCCCTGACCTTACTATGCTTCATGGCTTGCATTTCGTCATTCATCGCATCCCACCACACATCCGCATTGGGTCCAGAAACAGCTTCTACACACGTAACTGGATCCGTAATATGTCTAATAACATAGTCCAATACACCTGATAGACTATGTTGTCAGATGGGATAGCAGGTCATCTCATTCCAGTGGATTTACATAACCTTATTAGATTTTGTACCCCCAGGAATTCCTCTATGTACAGGTATGGGTTCCTGTTCCTATACAAGTACGGTACAAAAATCTAGATCCGCCGGATCTAACTGTATGAGTAGTGGATACGGGATAACTTTAGTATCCACCCTGCTATCATCCGAAAAGTCAAAAGACCCACCATCGTCATAGACATGGTATTCCAAAAACTTAGCTGTTTGTGATTCCACTATTCTGGTCCCTCCTTATCTATAGTAAAATCTGTAGACGTAAAGTGGATGAGATCTTTTACTAAATAGCAATGGAAAAACGAATATGCAATATTTCTATATAAGGATTATCCTGCCTTAGTAGGGCAACCCTTTACACGAATATACGCAAGGCTGAGTTCTTCAATTTCTAGATAGGTAGATTAGTTCTACTCTACGTTGACTTCTTTAAGTCCTTTAGGGTGCTTTATGCCTTTCGGCAACACACAATTTTCTCAGAACTATTTGGCATAATGAACTAAGTCACTATTCCAACTGACTTCATATATCTGGCAAACGGACCTTTTAGAGTCCTGAAACATCATGTTTGCCATGATATTCTCCTCCATGGTCAAATCTAACTATTTTGATGAATTGTTCCAGCTGGTTCTCAACCTTCAGACTTTAAGCAAGAACACGTGACTTTGATGGAAATAATCACCAAGAAATGTCAGAATACTTTCAGAATTGTAAAATGCAATTACATGAGGTTTACCGAAATCTTTATGTATCAAACTCAACAAGTTAGAAGTATAAGTTGACCCCCAGTGTCCTTATTAGTCAACTTACCCCAGTGATCGTCAGTACATGTTCCAGATGATCTTAATCTAGAATTGAAAAATGGTTACTTTGATCAATTTCGCAATCTTAGCTCTGGAAATGTGGCTTAAACTTTTATGTCACATCATGTATGACTACATATTCATTAGGTCCTTCATACCTTGTTTAGAATGATACAGAGAAGTATATATCTAATTCGGGGTAGGACACATTCTATACAAACTATATGACAAGAAAGTTGTATCTTTATGTTTTGCATTAAACAGCAACTATACAACAGAAGTATTAAATGCAAAACGTTAACCTTCAGTGTCCTTAATTGATCAAAAGATCACATATAAAATATGTCGTGCAAACCATATGAACTTTACTATAAAGATCAGCACATACACCCCTTGTAGGTATTACTTCCATCTCTTTATTGTTGTGAACCATCAATTCCTCATTCCCTTTATTTGGCTTTATCCTGGATATGATCTATTGCATTGTGTACGGAAGTGCACTTTGCAAATGGTTAGGTACGAATTTCTTAATGGTCATCAGATGTAATATGTTAGACCAATCCTAGGTTTAATAGGCTGCTTTATGAGCTATTGAGCTCATGGATGTAATTGGAGATGGCTTACCCATCAGTATGGCCATTTCAACCCTATCTCCATAACCTTCAAAACATCCTCCATCCAATTCTTTGTCTAATTCCTTATATTGAAACAACAAGGGTTTCAATAGTGATACTGATTTGGTTAACTGGAAAAGTGACTTCTAGATAATAATCTTTAATTCAGAACAAATGTAGGACAACAGCGATACTAAAGCCATTAATAGTATCTTCCCTAAAATCCGATCACACATATTATGAAACACCTTTGGATTGAATACATAATATATGCAATAGACTTCCACACATAAAAGCGATCAGAGAACAAACCGTCAACTCTCATGACACTACCATCTTTGGGTGAATAGATCACTTAGAGCAACAACTATCCTCCATCTAATGCCTTATGCACATCTCAAAATTTTATGTAAGGCCAACACTTTTGGGCAGAATAACCAAACATAAAACCAGACACATCCCCCAACATGCAAGCAAAACAATTCAAATACTGACTTGAAAGGCCAATTTGGTGACTACATTCTTGTCAGCATCCAAAAAGTCCGCAAACACAAGGGATACTTCTTTATGTCATCCTCACATCCTTTATGGGTATACCGTATGTGACAATGTAACCTCAAGGAATGCAAAACTCCGAATGCACAATCTCATTATCACACACACTTGCTGAAGACATTCCCCTAAAACTTCATTTGAGACCTTCCTAAAAGAAAAATCTCGTGTGTCACCTGATACTGAACCGACCTTCTGAGACACGACAACCTCATGTATCTCCTTTATGGTCAATTTATTGCACGAAAATTCACTCAAAAATGGCTTCAGAATGTCTTAATTCCTCTTTCCGGTTGATTATCATGCAATCCTGAACACTGAAAATGAGACCCAAGATACAAGACTGTCATGCATCTCCCTCATACGTAGTCTAAAGCATGAAAATTCAATAAAAATCGGATTCAAAATACCTTAATTCTTTTTTTAGAGTTAAACCTTAATTTACTACATATGTAATAAATCCAAAAAAATAGGAAAAGGTTATTTTATAAATTTCCCGAACCCGAAAACTGACCCAAAACACCCCGAAGTACCTTACGAAAAATCTGAAATTTTTGGAGATTTTTTTATTTGAACAGCAGATGGCATCAGCAATTGACGTCAGGGAAGGACGCCCGCACACACCCAGACACAAGCCAGAAGCATCTGGCGCGTGCACGTCACACGCCATCCAAGTACAGACGCGCGGGTACTGTACGGCACGCCCACATCCATTAGGCAGCGTGTCCGCCGCATGGACAATCCGGATGGGCGCGTGAGTGACATGCGCCTGTCGTTCCACATGTGTCGGGAGGCGGGCGTGTCCCGCGTGTGCGGTGCACGCGTGACATGCGTCGAGCGTCCGCTAGAGGCACGCGGCACGCCATTTCGCACGTGCCATTTCGACAGGTGCGCCCCCACGCCCTGAAGGAGAGTCGGGCGAGTGCACTGCACGTGCGTGGCCTCCCGAAACCCCTTTTTCGCTCCGTTCGGCCCGTTTTCAACTCGTTTTTCGTAGCTAGCCTTATGTATACTACTTTTACGCAATTATATACGTAAAAAAACTGAAAAACGAATCAAAATCAACAGAAAACCAAATGATGAAAAACTAAAAAACCTTCGTTTTCGGCAATCCAATCACGTAACCGCTTTGATGTCATATATTAGTACGTAGTGGGTTCTTTATTACGTACCCCAGGGTCCTGTGAAAGGATTAAAAACGAAGGTAATGCGGAATACCTGAATTCGATTCCATCTCTGATTTCGATGCCGATTCCGAGCTCCAAATGACTCCAAATCTCCCCGGGCCTTTAGTAGAAACTGCTCATCGACTCACAGGCAAGGCCTTTCTACAGTTTCCTCAAATCCCGAGCTTCCTTAACAGGTCAAGAACCTTATGCTCGAGATCAACTTCTCTGAGTAACTGCAGGAGACCTTACCTTTATATAGCTTCTATATCGGGCTTCCTCATCACAAGGCCGATATGGACCCGGTGCACACTAATCAGGACCCATTTTTCACCCGAACTTCGACCCATTTGTCTAGATCATTTATTGGGCCACTTGAATATCTTTATCTGGATTAAATAGTGTAACTTAACCGATAATTTATTTAAAAACTAAATTGCAATTAATGTTAGTCCAACTTAATGAGACATAGACAAAAATGTCCCTAAGGACAAAAAATGTCTTACATTCAATCCTAGACTTAGTAAAATTTAGATTTAATTATAGAGTTTCAAATTGTATTTTCGCTTGTTTACTTCTCATTCTCTATCACTTACGAATAATAGAATACTATGTGACCGATACATAATTACATATTAGATAAAATTTAAATATAAATTATTTTTAATTAAACGAATTTATTTTAATCTCTTATTTAATATTTATTAATAAAAATATATAAAATTTATATATTTTGAAGAT
>JANZLH020000079.1:1447481-1475882 GCA_026770325.2 Erythroxylum fimbriatum | reverse complement strand
AGTAAACTAGTAAAGTATACAGTACAGCTGTATAATATATCAATATGGACTATTTTGCAATTTTTAAAAAGTTTAGGAACTATTTTATAAATTTAAAAAATATTTCAAAATGGTACTCAGTACCGATCAGTACCGGTACAGTTCTATTCTAAAGCCCAATCTGATATCAAGTCCGATACGGTATTCAGAACATTGGTTACAACTAGAAAAAACTCTCAATTTGTGTAGTCTGACAGGTTTCGTGGATAATAATGAATAAAATATAAAAAGCAAATGCAAGAGGTCGATATCAACACGACCACCTACAATATTTCGAAAAAAAAAAAAAAAAACACGACCACCAAACTATTAAAATGAAACCCATTCTTTCCCGCCTAAAGAAACCTGCAGCCAGTGCACAGAAATCACCGGCTTCTCTTTAGCAATCATACGATTCCTGAAAATGAACTGCAGAGGAAAAGACGAGGAAGTGAAAGCCATGGCAGAGTACCTCATATGCCACCACTCTCCACAGCTCCATTCCATCGTCCTCTCAACTGACTCTAAGCTTCATTTCCCCCTTTACGTCGAGTACTTCCTTCTCTTTATCTATTCCTCTTTTATCTTCTTTTTCCTCTCGTTAATGCTTTTCTTCGCCTTTTTCAGTTTTGCAGAGCTAATAGACGAGCTTCCCCGTCTCGCCCGTCTCATCTCCTCTCAGCCCACCGAGTATCTGCGCCATTTCGACCTAGCTGCCCTCTGGGCTCATGTAACAAACTTGTTTTTTCTTTTAAAAATGCGTATAATCTGGAAGAATATGATGTGGGTCGACGCTTGGATTTGAATGTGTCGTCTAAACATTAGTGCTAATGACGTGTATCCATTACTTGAGGCATTTGTGGAATATTTCCATTTTGTAATTGATTTAGGATAATATTTGTTCTTGCTCATGGGTGCTCAAGGTCATCAACTGACGTGAGTGCTGTGTGTGTGCATGTAGAAAATCGTGCTGAAGAATTTGAATTTTGATGAGAAGGGATACGAGAAAAAGTTCATTCATATTCGGATTAATGTCAGTGGATCTCCTCTTGAGTGCCCAGGTTTTGCAGCTTATATTATTTGTTGGTAATCCTTCCTTTTTTTCCTTTTAATTTTACATTTTCATGTTTTCTTCCAACACAGAGTCTTTTCCAAGTATTGGACACATTCGAGTGAAGCATTGGGGGATTCTCCTTACTCTCAAGGGGACTGTTATCAGGTCTGGAGCAGTAAAGATGTTTGAAGGGGACAGGATGTATCGGTGTCGTAAATGCAAGCACGAGTAGGTTTATTTTCTGAATTTCGAGTGAATTAACTTTCTTTGTTTGATTTGCTTATGATCAGGTTATTCTTTTCTCTTTGGATTGTAGCAAGAGTCGGCTATTCATCAAATTATAATGTCTTTGGGCATTCTACGAGGAGATTGGTTGCCTAAAGCTATATAAATTATTTCTCTAACTAACTCTAGAAATATTTGGGCTTGATACCTTTTGATGAGTCAAGCTTTGATTAATCATGGAATTTGATGATTCCACGTTAAAGTATATAGAGTCAGGATATTGAGGCTATATAGATCTCACCTTTCATAATCCCAGTTATTTCAAAAGTTCTATTTGTAGATATTACAAGACTAATTTGGCTAGACTTCTCATAAACTTATGCAAAATAATGTTATTGCCACTTCATTGCCATCAACAAGTCAAGTTTGTGAACGGAAATCCTGTGTTATTAATAATATCTAACTACTTATGTTAAGCATGTGAGTTGCGACAAGCTTGACTTTTTCCCAACTAATGTGAAAAATGGGATTACTTAATAACAATTGGAGATAGCTCCAAATAGCTTCATAACTGAAGAATTACTCAACATAATCTTTTTTCATTAGTGCTTTTTGTTGAGCCATTTTTGGCATCAACGAAAAGCATGCCCTGGATTAACAACTTGAAATATAGGTTTAGACCAAAGTAGATCAAGACCCTAATGTTGAGTGGAACTTAGATGTTCAATGTCTATGTTCTTGTTCACCTTCATTGTCAATCATGATTTGTAAAAAGTTTGCTAGCTTGGTGAACTCAAATTGAAGGATTGTTATCTTGGTGATATCTTTGTCGGATCTAAAAGTTAAAATCTTCTCTTGCATGGTTGTCAATGTTACCAATTTTGATATACTTGTAAATGCATATTCTATTTTGGCAATTGACCTCAAAATGTAATTGTTTAGGTTCCCAATTCATCCTGAGCTAGAAAGCAGAAACTCCATAACATTGCCATTATTTTGCCCTTCTCAGGTTTGTAATCTTTCCATTGTAGTCTTATTTTTCTGTCAAGATTGATACATTCCTACGGTTTGTAGGAAAGCTTAAAGTGCACTTCTTAATTATAGGATGTTATCTTATTTTATATATTTTTTCTCAAATCACCACCACATTCATAGATAAGAGTTGGATTAGGAAATATTCTTTCAGATCATTCTTGACGAAATATTTCTTTAGAATGTTCTAGATTTATTCAAGGCTATAAATATAGGAGTTTAGGCTTTAATAAAGGCTATAAATATAGGAAGATTTATAGTTATAATTTTCTAGTGATAATTTCTTAATTTAGATGCCTTATGTAGCTATACTTATGCAAAATATAATACCTATACAAATATCAGCAATACAAAGAACTTCTTATTCATATCAGTTTTCATGATATCACAACCAACCTATTTTTTCTAACAAGGAATCCTAGGAGTTTCCTTTTTTCCCCCTCTTCCTTACTCCATGTTTGAAATTATATCAGATGATACACCCCCCTTGTTTATCCATCAACCTCTCCTAATATTAAGGATTCTGTCAATAAGAAAAAGAATCCTCATGGCTTGTCTTCAAATTCACATTTAGTTCTAATTACTACTATTAGATTAAATGGAGACAATTTTTTTTGCACTAGTCTCAATCTGTATTCATGTACGTCCAACGTAGAGGAAAGATGGGTATTTAACTGGTGATAAAGAACTAGACTTGGATGATCTTGCTTATTCAATTTGGGACGTAGGAAACTTCATAGTTATGACATGGTTAGTAAATTCTATGGAGGAGGATATCAATTCCAATTATATGTATTATTACACATCAAAGTAATTTTGGAATAATATTAAGGTTGAAGGTATGTTTTAAACTCTAATGGTTATACTAAAATTTAATTTAGATCCTAACGTTTAGTAGTATTCAAGTACCTTAATGTTTCAAAGTCATCTGATTAATTTCCCAACTAATAGAATCTTTAAACATCCCAATTAAGTACCACATTAACGGTGATGTGCTTAATTTTTTTCCCCCTTTATTAGGACTTACCAGTGCCATATGGTGCCCATTTGGCACTAATGGTCTGACTTCCAAAATAAATTCTCTTTCCTTCTTTTCCTTTTGTCTTCTCCATGACACTTTGTGTTTTATTTTGTTTTATTTGGAGTTTTCTCAAGATTTTCTCACTTGTGTGCCAAATCTTTCTCATAATCAATGATCTTTGGCAGTGTTGTTTGTAACAATATGTTGTTCTCTCTTCTCTTTAATTATGTATAAGTGTTTTTGTTCTTGGCTATTTGGTTGTTATGGTGTTTGCCTATTGAGAAACTAGAGGAAATTCTTGAAATGAGGGGGTTCTAGTTTTGATTCTATTTGTTTCTTGGAGAAAAAGGCGGTAACAGTTATGTCATTACATGTTAAGCGAGACATACGTTGTTTTAATGATCCATAGAATTTGAAGTTTCTTTCTTTTTATATGGATTATGCATTTGTTTGATTTCTTTTATATCTAGGAATTCTTTTATACGATTTTGATTATGTTCATCACAAGAAGAACTGCAACAATTTGGGGTAAGGAATCAAAAATCATGCCCAAAAAATCATCTTTATGCTTAATTGCAATTACTTGTGTTAAACTTTAATTATTGTTAATGGTCTTTATGTTTAGATTTGGTTTGTAAGCATGCCAAGTGCATGAGTTAGTGAAATTTGTAGTTAAGAATGTTGCTACAAGACATGATTAGTATTTCCTGAGCAAATGAGGTCTAGTTCATATCGCAATGGCTTAAAAGGGTAACAATCTTTAAAGATGAGGAAGGAGACAGTTGTTCCAAGTCATTTAAGTTAGTAATGACTACTATATGTTATTTGCATATGCTCATTTTTGAAATTCATTTGTATTAACAATCAAGCTTTGCAAGATTTACATATGGCCAAATAGCTTGTAGCTAGCAGGCAACAAGTCTTATTCCATTGCAAAAGATGCAAGAATGTCTTACAAATTGTATGGCCTTGACTTTATATCATAGGTCGACAATAGGAAAACGAAAAATATAAGCACATAACTTTTACGATATTGCTACTATAAATACTTGAAAAAAAGTATATTATTGGTATATGATTATGGATAGTTGTGCAAAGGTACTATTTTTTATGCTTCCTTTATTGCCCTTTACGTGTATCATATAATAATAAATTGGCAAACATGTAAACAACAACAACTATATCCAGTGAGTCCCACTGAAACGTGGAGTCTGGGGAGGTCCAATAGTACATAACCTTACGCCTACCTAATAAAGAGATTGTTTCTGATATATCTACCTATAATGCAAAATATTGATAATGCAAAATATAAATAAATAGATATAAATAAAAATATAAAAATATGTAATGGACTACATAATATAGTATCTATAGAACATGTTAAAGATTAACAATAAAAATAAAATAAGTAAATAAATACACAAACCATAACAAAACAAGAATAAATTAAACCAGCTATTACAAGAAAGTAATTAGACTAAGTAAAAACACAAACCATAAAAAAACAAGAATAAATTAAACCAGCTATTACAAGAAAGTAATTAGACTACGTAAAAAATTGATTAGGCTAAATAACTAGGAGTGAAGTACTACGTAATACAAATATTAAAGTTAAATAAAATGAAAAACTCGAAGGAAAATCTTTAAAAGACTTAGGAGAATGAGAAAGATCTCTGTGTGAGAGATCCTTTATCTGTATCGTAGTATTGCAAAGTTCTCTATTATGGGCCATATTGTTCGTAATTTCTAGCAGAGTTATATCATTCTTGATCATTTTCTCCAAGTTCTTCTTAGGCTTTTTTTTTCCTTATAGTATTTAAATACTATTTTCTCACATCTTCTCACTAGAACATCAGGGTGTCTGCTTTTAACATGTTCAGACTACTTAAGCCTCGTCTTCTTAAATTTTTATTAACATTGACCACCTTTAATTTGTCTCCTATAAATACATTCTTGACTTTATCTTTTTTAATAAGGTTATATATTCAACGGAGCATCTTAATCTTTGCTACCTTTAGCTTATGATTATGCACTTGTTTGATGGGCCAAAACTTCGTCTCACTTAGGCTTTGTTTGGCAAACAGTGGATTGCATGAGCTGTTAGTTGATTTTATCAGCGGTTAGCTAATGGCTGATTATATCAATTGAGTTGATCAGCGGATTACATCAGCTGTTTATTAAAGATATTTGATAAAATTAGCTGTTTAGTATTAGCTGTTGATGTGTAAAATGACTTATGAGGATATAATTTTAAAAAAAATTATTAAGGACATGAATATTATATATCTTAGTATTTTGTTGAATATTCTTATAAGAATTTAAAATTTAGATATTTAATTTTACAAAAATTAAGTTTATAACTTTAATAAAAAATATAAACCATATAATAACAATAGGGGTTAATTACCAAAAAAGTCCAAACTTTTGTCAAATTTTTAATTATAGCCCGAATTTTAAAAGTAGCAATAAAATGCCCAAATTTTTAATTTTTTAAATTCTAACCCAAACTTTAAAAAATAGTAATAAAATGTTCAAATTTTCAAATTTTTTTAATTCTAGCATGACGTTAGTGTTTCTGTTAAGTTTGTTGATGTGTCTTGTCATGTGTTTCAAAAACCTTAACTATTAATACACGTCAGCCAAAATTGACATAACAAATAAAGATTAATGAAATGACATCGTTTACTTGCATAATTGAAATGACATCGTTGTTTGAAAATGACCTAAATCAGATTACACAATCTTGATATCCTTACGCTTGGATTTTACTTTTTTTTCTTCGTTTTCAGTTTGTTCTCTCGACGCTTTCACCCTCCAATTTTCATATTATACACCCTTGATACTCTCATACTAAGAGCATTAGGAGAATGAACTAAAAACGAAGAGCTTACTATTGTAGTACGCTGTACTGCAAGAGTAGTTTGAGACATCAGAAGAACAAATAGAAAATAAAAGGTTGAGGACATCGGGAGAATAATAGATAACATCAGGCTAGAGTTAAAAAAAATTGAAACATTGAGCATTTTATTGCCACTTTTTGAAGTTTGGGCTAGAATTGAAAAAAAATTGAAAGTTTGGCCATTTTATTGCTATTTTTTAAAGTTTAGGCTATAATTAAAAAAATGACGAAAGTTGAAGCTTTTTTTGGTATTTAACCCTAATAATAATAATAATAATAATAATAATAATAACAATAATAATAATAATCATCATCATCATCATTATCATCATCATTATCATGATGATGTTTATGATGATGATACATCTAAGCATTAAATATAACAATCCAAATGAAGTTTAACAATACAATTCAAATAAAGCAAAAGAAATGAATATTATTATTTAAAGCAAAGGTTTAGAACAATTTAAAACCATGTCTAATTGTCATTAAACTAGAAGTAATATTATTACGAATAGTTGTCATCTCCTGAATTCTCTATTCTTCAACGCTTTCTTGCATAGAGTTAATCTTAACATCTAGAAATACATCTAGAGGTATAAATTTAGGATCTTGATCAATGATGTTAAAAGTCGGGTCGTCAATTATACTTCTTTTAATATTGTTATATACCGCAAAAGTGCACAAATTATTCTATTTTGATCCATCAATGAATACTTAGGCATTTTCTCTAATATCTTCCATCGAGCCTTAAGAATACCGAAAGTCTTCTTAATACAAATTCTCAATGGTAAATGAGCTCGATGAAAAACTTCTCAAGATCCTCTTAGATTTGCACCACGAAATTTTGATTGATGATGCCTTGTCTTTAAGTAAGGTGTCAATTATCCTTCTCTTTTCGGATAGTCTTTGCTAACTAAGTAATATTTTACCTGAGAGCCTATAGAGAAAATATAATTAGTATAGATGATATTATAAAAAGTCTAAATCATAAATAACAAATCCTTTAAATCTTAAAATTATCTATCGGTAGTTTTGGAAATTTAAGTCTCGAATTACCGATTGTATCAAAGAAAATACGAGAATCATGTGTTGATTCCTTCCAAGTTGCTAAAACATACATAAATAGTAAGTCAAAGTTACATGCTGCCAATATATTTGTAGTCGTTATTCCTTTCCGTCCTCTATATCTCATTTGATCTTCCTTTGCAACAACTACCGCTATATGTATACCATCAATAGCTCCAGTGCAGTTCTAATATAAAACAATGATCATAAGATAATAAAACAACATTTGTCAATGAAAAATGTAATGAAGGGGAGGAAGAACATATTCAATTACCTTAGAATGTGCCATATATCTAGCATCATTGGCAATTTGTTATGGAATTTCCTTGAATTCGAGATCTTTTAGTACGAGTATATCCTTTAAAAATCCATCCATGGTAGTCAAAATTTCTTTAAAAACTCTACTCACAGTTTCACCTGAATGTTGAAAGCGCTCTTGGGTATCTCTATTAGGGGAACCTTTACTTGGGACATACACAAATAAACTGACTTTCTCCAAAATAGATATCTTATTCGAAGGTGTCAAATCATAATTGTTTTCGAAAACTATACATAATCGACGAAATGTATTTTGATTCATCTTAAATGTATTAAAACATCATTTTTCATAACCATTCAATAATTCATTCATCCATAGTTCTCCTGTTTGATAGGAAGTCATGCATGATTCTTTGTATATGTGGTTAAAAAATACACACCCATATAATTTGCTACACAAGCCACCGAATCCCAAAACTCATTCTCATTGTCCAAAATTTGCTTAATTTACAAAAGTTGCATAATTTGCATAACATTATCATCCATACCTACAATTCAACAAGTAAAATTATATTCTAAATAAAGAAGACACTTAAATGTCTAAATATAAAGAAATAAATAATATATCATGTAATAAATTACTAACAAGATAACATAATATAATAAAATAAGCTAATCAAGTTCATAATGTCTTAAAACATACCATGTCAACATAAGTGCACAAATAATAAAAACAATAACTTAAACATAGTAATGCATAGATAGAAACTATGCTTAATGTTTTTTATTTTTGTCATATTCATACATAAACTTTATATATTCATCTCTCTTTGTATCATCTGGTAAATCGAAAAAAAATGGCTATTCTTTGCCGATCTTCAATTAACATGCAAGAAAAGTAAAATTCAGAAGTTCCAGTCGCTAAAATTTAGCAGCTCCTCATTTTTCTTGGAAAAAGAATTCGCTATCATTAACTCAAATGCCATCGCAATATCCAACAAAGAAGTCTCACTATCATTCCTATTCCTATACCTGAAATCTCCATGAGTTCATGGATACCCATTAAAGATTACCCCTATATGATCATTAAAGTCTCCTCCTAGAATAACTCTCTCTTTAGGGAGAATCTGCTAAATCACCTCATATAGCTCTTCCCATAATTGGTGTTAAAGTTGTTCGTCCAAACTTACTTGAGATGCATACACTCACACCATATTGAGAGCATCTTTCACCACAATCGTTATTGACATAACCATATCCTTAGTCTTCTTTACCCCTACAACATGATTTATAAATTTTTTAACAATCAAGATACCTATCTCATTTTGTCGTCTTGAACACCTTGAGTATTAAAGTTTGAACTCATTAATCTTTTTTGTGTTAGCCTTCATCCATTTTGTCTCTTGAATGTACGCTACATAAATCTTATATTTGTCTAAAATTTTTACTAATTCCAAGGACTTCTTTGTAAGGATCTCAATAAAAACCTATTCGTAATTTGTCAACATCTTCTTTTCTCTTAGACCCAAAACTCATCAAAGGACTAGCTTTTGCTCTATCATTGGTAGTCAAAGTTACCATTCCTATCCCAATGCCTAACATAAGCTAAAGAAAACAAGTCACACAAGTCCCTAAATAACTCCAATATAACTTGAGAGAGAAAACAAGGATTATTAATAAATTTCAAAAAAGGCACCTCAGAAAAAAGAGGGTTTGAAAATTACAAGTTCACATGACTGCAAGCAAATTAAAAATTTGTTGTTCCAAAATCTTAACCACTACTAGCAATTACGATCCTGCAGAACACTAAAATTCAATATTGAACAGTTAAAACAGATTAAACAAAATATTGAAAATTGTAAACAAAAAGAGCTGAACCATCAAGGATAGTAAACTCGAACAGATGGGAAAATTTACGAAGAAAGCAAGTGTAAGGAACCAACAATACCAACAATATCCAATCTCCTAAATAACTCTAAGCCTAATTAAAACTAAGCCATGTGGTAAGCTGAGAAATTTTATGACAGCCCCGAATGAAAAGTTTAGTAATAAGAAGAACTAATAGTCACAAATAATGGCAAGGAGAAACAAATCAAGTTGGAACAAAAGTAGTGTCGACACAGTACTAGAGTTTATGACAATCACACAAACCAAAAACCTAACAACCACACAAATGATAAATTAATTTGTGACAAACCAAATAATGAACTCGGTAAAACTAGAGAGTTAAACAAGCAGCGGTATGAGCAAGAGCAGAGCTTTGTTGAGAAGCACCTTCTGGTAGATGCAAAATTGTTTAGATCGAGTGCTCTGATACCATGAAGAATTTGGAATGCTTTCTGATTTATTCCATGACTTCTTGACTTACAATTACAGCTAGCAAAGGCATATATATAGCCTAAATAAATATTAGCCCCAATCACAAGATTAAAACAGGTTACCTAAATCAAGTAAACAATCTTAACAGCTGGCCATGAATCAATCACAACATTTATTCTAATTTGACTAATTCCTTAAATTATGGACTTCAACAAATCTTGCTCATTCCTAAAATTGTGGGATAACAGCCCACTAATCTTGCTCGTATTTCCACAATAGTGATAGATAGGCGATCAACATTTGGATATTGCACGCTTGTTGGAGGAAATCTAATTACTTGGAGAAGTAAAAGGCAAAATGTTGTGGCATGAAGTGTTGAAACAGAATTTAGATCCTTTGCATATGGGATTTGTGAAGCTATGTGGATTAAGAAATTAATAACGATTTAAAGTTTCCTGTATCACTTCCTACGAGAGTTCATTGTGATAAGAAAGCTAACATTTCAATTGCTCATAATTCGTTGCTTCAAGATCTAACTAAACATATTAAAATTCATAGGCACTTTATCGAGAAAAATCTTGAAAGTTGGCTAATCTGTGTTTCTTGTGTTCCTACCTCTCAACAACTGATTGATACACTCACCAATAGTCTACTGAAAAACAATTTGACATTCTACCAAACAAGTTGGCAATAGAAGACATCTATAAGCCAGCTTAAGGGGCAGTGTTGGATTAGGAAACATTCTTTTAGAATATTTGGGATAGAATATTCCTTTAGACTATGTTGAAGTTGCTGTAAATATAGGAGTTTAGGCTTTAATCAAGGTTGTAAATATAAAAAAATTAATAGCTATAATCTGCTGGTGATAATTTCCTAATTTAGATGCCTTATGTAGATATCTGCATGCAAAGTAGTACCTATATAGATATTAGAAATACAAAGAATTTTCTTGTTCATGTCAATTTTCAATGACTTACTGCAATATATTTCAATTTACAGTTCACATTTTTGGATCGATATCTTTGGTGTTAAATTGAATTAGTTTTTGTTCTTGGTCCATTTGAGTTTAAGATTGATATTTCTAATACAGAAGGGGGTTGTTTTCTATTCCATGGATGTTGTTCCTTTTGGGTATATGTTGATGCTAATTATACTTTCACATGTAAAATTGCAGGGTTCTAAAACTTGCGGAGGCACTAGTTTTGAATGTTTAGAAGACAGTGTGATGCGCCATGACTATCAGGAAATTAAAATTCAAGAAAGCACTCAAGTTTTGGGTGTTGGGGTCATTCCTCGTTCAATTTCAGTCATTTTAAAGGATGATCTAGTTGACGTTATTAAAGCTGGAGGTGCTATTTTTATGAACCTTATCTTTTCTTGGTTATTTGGGTTTATTATTTTGGCTGTTGGTTTCTTGTTTTGAAGTGTTAGCCATTAGCGAAAATGGAATGTGCTATTGGCACAGATGATGTCATTGTTACAGGGATCTTGACTGCAAAGTGGTCTCCTGATTTAAAAGATGTTCGCTGCAATCTTGATCCTACATTAATAGCTAATCATCTCAGGTATGTGAAATAGTCTGTTATAGATTAGATCTAAAAATTTCTATCTTTTGCTGAATTTGGCAAATAAATCTCTATCAAATCATTAGCACTAGTGTGAATGCTCATTTCCTTGAGATGTAATAGTTTGACTTCTTCCTTGAATATTAGTTGAAAAATTATTAACCCTTTGTTGTTGCATTTGCTTCTCGAGGGTTTTGACTTTTACTAGGATCCCTTTTGAGTTTCAATTTGGCTTCAGGTCGTTGTGCTCTTATTCTGGCTTCCATTAGCATGAAGAGATATTTAAAACAATATAGTTTTTACATATAATAGAGTCAAAACAGAAGGGCCCATTCAAGATTGGGAAACTGAAGTTTAAGGCCAAATTTAAAGAGATGTTTTGTCTTTCAAAAATTTGAAAGTCATAGGGTAGTCTAGATCTATTAACCTTGTTCTCTATTTCTTTCTTAAACTGGTTCCTTCAGGAGTTATTTCATTACTAACTCTTTGGTCATTATTCATCTCTAGCCAACCACCATCATAGTTTGATTGTTTTCTCAAATCTTTGTCCTTTGTCATATCTTCTTCTCTACACCTCTCTTAAAATGTGTTCCCTTTGTCATTAGGAGAACCAATGAGCTCAAGTCTGAGATCAACATCCCTGATGATATTATAAAAAAATTCAAGCAGTTCTGGTTAGACTTTAAGGATACTCCTCTAAAAGGTAAAAAGATTTTGGAGGAATACATGTTTAATATTTGTTTCATCTATATGTAATTGCTTCAGATTCAATATAGTTCCTCTTACAAATATGGAATACTTTTTGTCTGGAAACAGGTAGGAACGCCATTCTACGAGGTATTTGCCCACAGGTTTTTGGACTTTTTACAGTGAAGCTTGCTGGTATGCTGTTGTTACAAATTGTTTACTACTTTTGAAAAATTAGTGAACTTTGTAGTCATAGGACGTTTGCTAAAGAAGTCTGAATGTCAAGTATCTTTTGCTTTGTGTGCTTCCATCTAATTAGCTGCATTGGCCATAAGATCTTCCTTGGTTACAATAACATGCCTCTTTGGTCTTAGTTGCATTAACACTTATTGGAGGTGTGCAACATGTTGATGCTTCTGGTACAAAGATTCGAGGAGAGTCCCATTTACTACTTGTTGGTGATCCAGGTGATTTTCTGTCCTACCTTATGATCCTTAAATTAAAGCCAAACATATTTATGCTATGTTTGAATGGCAATCAACATAAAGCTTGAAGTAGAAAGTTGGAACTATTTAATAGAATTGTATACTTGATTATATTTGTGAGAAATAAAGAAAAGAAGTATCATAATTAACATATGGGGGCAAATATACTTTTAGAATAAGCCAGCTTTGTGATCTTTATGGATCATCTAAATGGATATGAGAACACTAAAAGTAGAACATCAGTACACGCTTTAAGTAAAGGATATGCACTAGTAGTGCTACACTTGAGGTTTTATTCTTAGAATTTTCGTAGGTTCTCCATCCCTTGTACTAAGTATAAATAGGAAAATCTATTGAATTGCATATGTGATGCATGAACATTTATTGAACTACACCATGTTTTGATATTGAAAAGGAATAAGATAAGTAACCATTTAGAACATATGTGGAGAAGCTTCTTAACTTCCATTCCTCTTACTAAAAATGCAAAAGAGAAGTTGCTAGGTAAAAGAGTCGGGAAAGGAAAGGTGAAAAAGGAAAGAGTAGCAATATGTAGAAGATATATTGGAGTATCAAGGTATGAAAAAGTAAAGAAAGTAAAGATGACCATCTATAGCATGAGTATGATAACCGATCATATACATAATGGAAGGCATGCCTTCTTTGATCTTCTACTTTTAATGGATTATTGTTTCTCACTCCATTGACTAAACTAGATGAGTCTTCACAACTATGTTGCTTGGATATCACACACATTCAAATAAGGGTATAATCCATGATCTAAAGTTCACATGGGATGTAATTGATTATCGTCTCAAATTCTAGAATTCGGTATTATTGATGAAGAAAAATTGCTTAATCTTGCATAGAATCTATAAACTTCATGAATTTAACTACAAATATGGTATGATATATGCATAAACATAACACAATTTTCAGGCACAGGGAAGTCTCAGTTCTTAAAATTTGCTGCAAAATTGAGCAACCGGTCTGTTATCACTACTGGATTGGGAAGCACTAGTGCCGGACTAACTGTCACAGCTGTTAAGGATGGAGGTAATTGATATGGATGAGTGTTTTATTAGGAGTCTATTAGAGGAGTATGAGTGTTTTATTAGGAGTCTATTAGAGGAGTTTTAGTAAAAGTCAATTATTTCCCTATTATTTTTGCACTAGTTTCTATTATAGTTATGTTAATAAAAACAACTTGAATAGGAGTCTTTCTAAGAGTCCTAAAACAACTTGAATAGAAGTCTTTCTAGGAATCCAAGTTTAGGTGGAACTTTTGTGTTTCTTTGCCTATATAAGATTATTACTGATAGCAATCCACCCTCTCCCCAGCCCATACTAGCTAGGCCCATCAACACTTATACTCGTAGAAATAAACTAGGAAGGAGGGGAGTGACTGCCATGTAGGCAAGTTGTTAGAAATCTGTTATGGAGAGAGAATGAGGGAGGGGAATATAGAGCTGTGGAATGAGAACAGAAAGGGAATAAGGATTTTATTATCTTCTTATTAGGAAGAATTGGCCTGGTTTTCCAGGAGGGGGAGCATTGCTCCAGTTGTTACTACCTACATTACTATCAATATACTAATAGCTATACAATCTCTATCGAGTTTCCTATCAATTACGTTTTGCAATAAAGGAAGGAAGAAGTTCTCATAAAAATTAGCTAATTAGGAGTAGAGTAATTTAGCCTAATCTCGACAGACCTTGTCCTTGAGATTAACTTTCTTGAGAATTGTCCTTGGACTCGTTCTCAAGCATGGGCACATAATAGTAATTTCCGTCCATATGAACGAGATTATGATGCTATTATTTCTCTTAATTTATCTGCCTCCACTTTTCATATGACACTTACATCTATCTTTGCTCTTGAAGAACATCTTTCCATGCGATAAAAGGCATGCTTAGTGATAATTTTTTCATGAATGTCTAATCAAAATTCTTTAGGATTGTTGTAATGATTCCTATATCGGGGAATGAGATGAACTTGACAGCTAATAATCTAGGTGCTTTTTGTTGTATCAAAGCCCTCAATATGGTAGAAAAATTTGTTAGAAGGGACATATTGTACATGTGGGCCAACATTTGTAGCAAAAACTTAACGTATAGAAATTGTAAGGGGTTTAGTAATGTTCCCTTGCCCACTACCCTACTCTTCCTCCCATTGCGATGATGTTCGGTTAGGCCTTACTCTTCCTTCTTTTGAGTCATAGGTAAAGACGGGTTCTGCCTTGCACTTACAAAAGAGGAGGATTAGTGGGCAAGAGCTTCATCTTATTGCTCCAAGGACAAAATATAGATAATTAATACTTGAAGGTTAGGAAGTGTGGATTGTGATGTAGAATTGTTGAAATCATTCTAGAATTATGAACAATCAGGTTATTGGAGTTGTTTTCGGATCTGCGTGAGTCCAGCTCTTTGACGTAAGTAGGCTTTTAATTGTTTTGCTATTCATTACATGACCATCTTGAGGTTTTTTTTTTTTGGAGGTTTACCATCTTGAGGTTTTATTTACCCTACTCTTGTCTTTCTTTTTCTTTGTTTATTTTCCCTCTTTCTTTTTTTTTTTGATAAACATTTCTTTTCTACTCTTAGTCTCTATTTCAACCACACTATGGTCATTGCCCTTTCTTTTGATAGGTTTCCTTATGTTGTCTCCTTTATTATCAATTTGTTTTTTTGTTGATATTATGGTTTACCAGCTCTCTCTGGCCTTTGAAGAATGATTCTACATTCTTAGAATAGAAAGAGTAGTTGTTACTGTTCCAACATTGTTTGGTGATTCGCAAATTGGAAGAGCCCATTGTTGAGATAGTTTTCGGGACATTCGTCAATGACTTATTGCTGGAGTCTGACATACTCCTAGTATATTTGACAAATTTTTTGACAAATAAATGTTGGTAATGCTACTGACGGTGTTCCGGAAAACATGAAAGACTATACTAATGACAAGATATCCAGGTTTTGGTTGTATTGCGCATAACTATATGTTTGTTGCAAGGACGGAAAAGAATCACGCCTAAGAACTTCTATTCTAATCTGATCAAATATATCATTCAATCTTGCTATGAAGCCACACACATGTTCCATTTAAATTAATTTATAAAACTTTGTTGCACCAGTTGTAAAAGATGCTTAGTCAAATTCTTGCCATAAGCCACTAAGTTTAGAAAAATATTGGGCAATAAGCATCTCACCTTGTTTGGTTTCATGAACTTTTTTTTGCAACTCATATATATGGCGTCATTACTTGATTAGGAGCAAGTCTGGGATGCTACATCCCAAATTTTTGAGTTGTGTCTGGGAGAAGATATCCTCGTGCAAGTTGTGGTTGCATTGAGTTGATAACCATGACATAATGAGAGTTTTTTGAGTCCCATTTGTTGCATCCAGAATCATTTTCGTCTGGTTTTATTTCTCCATTATTGATATAATGTTGCAATCCCCTAGCCTAAATAAAAAACAAGCATGAGCAAGATAATTTGTTCCATCTAGTTTAACTGGACTGATTTAAAGAGAATGATTGTCAATAAAAGTGGCATGTTCAGTCGTAGACTTAGGAGATTCTTCCCTCTTTCCACTGCACATGTCCATAGAACTATTGGACTTCAAAAGAAAAATTGGTTTGACTGAAACATGCAAAGATACAGGCTGCAACTAAGGTTAGCAGTATGACTGTAATACCATGAATTTTCCAGAACAGGGAAAATTCTGAATAAAATAGGACTGTCATATTATGCCATATATGCATTAATTACTTAATTATATGAATTTAAGATACAAATAATTACATTGTGGAAAAATTTATTAGATTATATATTCATATTTAATAGTCTATAATTTAGGGACTACTTTAGGAAGTGTCTAATTTACTGATTTGATTGTCTATAATTTAGGAGATAATTAAGGAAAGCAGAATATAAACATGTGTATATAAACATGTATTATGTACTTTGAACGGATCAGAACAATTTTCCTAAACTCTAATCTGTAATATGGTATCAGAGCATTACCTACCTTCACTGCAATTTTGTAGCCTTCATTGCTACAATTGCATATCGTGCAGCCTTCATTGCTGCAATTACAGATCATTGTGCAGTATTTATTGCTGCATCTTTTCATCCTTTTGTTTCATTTTCTTATGATTTTAACCATATAGGTCATGTTTGAGGTCACAGAAAACCCAAACCATCCTTTCAAAGGAAGTTCAAATCCTCATACATAAGAAGTTCAACCAAAAGGTGTGAATTCCAAAATATTCTAGCAGCATACTGTTTAGATGGAAAATACTATTTGAAGTGGTCCCAACTCGTCAAAACAATCCTTAAGGGAAAAGGAAAAATAAATCTCCTATTTGAAACTGGTCCTAAGCAAGGAGAACCAGGTTTTGATGCTTGGGATGAGGACTCTCTCTTAATGTCTTGGCTATAGAGTTCCATGACACCCGAAATTAGTGATACCTGCATGTTTTTTCCAACAGTTCATGCCATATGGGATGCTATTGGACAAACTTATTCCAAGGCTAAGGATGCTGCCCAAGTGTACGAAATAAAGGTTAAAGCTAGAACAGCAAAGCAAGGAGGGAAAACTGTCACAGAATATGAAAATTTGTTACAAACTCTGTGGCAGGAATTGGATCACTACAGGACAATTGAGTTACAGTGTAGTACTAAAATAAAAGATTTCATTGAAAAGGATAGGGTGTATGATTTTTTTACAGGCCTGAATCCTGAATTTGATCAGATAAGGGTGCAGATCTTGGGGGAGGAAGAAGCTCTATTGCTGAATGAGGTAATTTCGCTTTTGAGAGCCGAAGAGAGTAGACGGACTGTAAAGCTTGAACCACAAACCATGGAAAATTCAGCACTAAATACCACTGCACTAAATACAATTCCATTTAGGAGAGCTGAGTTGCCCAGAGGTGAGCATAATAGAGAAAGTAAGGAGGGCCTTTGGGGCACAAATTGTAAGAAACCATGACATACTAAGGAACACTGTTGGAAATTACGTGGTAAACCATCAAAATGGGGCAATAAAGGAAATGAGCAAGAACATTTCAGTTCAGCCCAGGTAACTCAAAGCAATCAAGAAAGATTACAAGAATTAGGATGTTTCAGCAGTGAAGATATTGACAAGCTAAACAACTTGACAAATTGCCAAATAGAAGTCTATTGTCTCTCTCAGGTAACTTTCCTTTGTGTTCATTTGTATTTTCAGGTAATTCTTCTTCAATTGGATTTAATGCCTCAAAAAAATCCTTTTGTAATATGTGGATTATAGGTTTTGGTGCTACTGACCAAATGACCCATTCATCCACTCAATTTTAGACCTACACCCCTTGTTTTAGTAATAGGAAGATTACTGCTGCTAATAGGCCTCTTGTCACTGTAGCTAGTATGGGAGATATACAACTTACACCATCACGCTGATTAAAAAATGTTCTTCATATTTCCAAGTTATCCACAAACCTTATCTCTGTAAAGAAATTAACTAAAGTCATAAACTGTCGAGCAATTTTTCACCCTTCCTTTTGTGAATTTTAGGACCTAGGTGGAAGAGGATTGGACTTGCTAAAGAGAAGGATGAGCTATAGTACTTGGATACTCTAAATGAATTCCCTAACAGCAGTAGTAACTTATCTTTACCCTTATTATCATCATCAAAAAGGAATGGCATCTTGTCTCATAATTTTCGTTGGAGTCATCCATCTTTCACAACTTTAAAATCATGTTTCCTTTGTTGAATGGAATAGATGTAGGGAGTTTTCATTGTGATGTGTGTGAGTATGCAAAAAACACCCGTGCTTCTTTTCCAATTATCAATAAAAGAGTTTCTACTCTTTTTATCTACTTGCCTCTATTCCTAACATAACTGGTTCTAAATGATTTATATACTTTATTGATGATTACACTCGTGTTACATGGATTTTTTTTTTGTTGAAAAACAAATCTAATGTGAGTAACATTGTCCCAAGTTTTCATTTAATGATGCAAAAGCAATTTAATGCGAAAATTAAGCGATTTCAATTTGACAATGCAAGAGATTATTTTAATCATACTTTGTCATCATAGTTTCAAAAGTAAGGCATTATTCATGAATATACACCCCAACAAATTGGGGTGTCAAAAAGAAAGAATGATCTTCTTTTGGATACTACTAGGATAAGACCATTAGAATCCAACATAGAGTCCAACACAAAGTTCATGATGCATGATAAAAGTGCTACAGATATTATTACTAATGGTAGGTGATTTAGAATGGTTTATTCAAGAAAGCTAGCTAATGTTCCTGATTCAATAATAGTCCAACAATCAAATCCGAATCAACCAGTCCATGAGGTATATGAGATATCTGAACCCTCTCAACTTGAAGTGCCTAGTGAACCACAAACTTCAAATAATGATAGTGATTTACCCGTTGCCTTGAGGAAAAGAACCGTATGGTGTCCTAAGAGACCTTTATAGCCTATATCTAACAAAGTATCCTTCTATAGATTTTCACATTCCCATAGAACTTTTCTTACTAGCCTAAATACTATCCCCATACCCAAGACCTTATTTGAGGCTTTATCTAATGAAGAATAGAAGAAAGCCATGGAAGTGGAAATCGATGCATTAGAGAAAAATAACACTTGGGTGTTGGTAGAATGACAAAAAGGGAGTAAACCACTGGGATGTAAATTGGTTTTCACCTTGAAATATAGGGATGATAGATCTTTAGAGAGGTATAAAGCAAGATTAGTAGCTAAGGGATACACTCAAACATATGGAATTGATTACTGTTGCAAAAATGAACACTATGAGAGTTATTTTTTCCTTGGCGCCTAACTTTGGTTGAGAAATGCAGAAATTTGATGTAAAGAATGCATTTCTTTATGGAGACCTAGAAGAGGAAATTTACATGGATATCTACTTTGGATTCGGTGGGAGGTGGTGGTAGTAAAGTTTGCAAGTTAAAGAAAACAATTTATGGTCTAAAGCAATCACCTAAGGGCATGGTTTGGTAGATTTGTTAATGTGATGAGTGCTATGAGTTATAGGTAGAGTCTGATATGCCCTGCACAAAGTTTACTACCACAGTAGAATGCACACACCAGCAAACACAAATATGGCAAAACACAACAATGGCAGAAGTATAGTCTATATTGATTGATCTTCAAAACCAGTAAAGAACAAGATAAGTGTGCTAGTATTCGAGGATCTAGCTCCTCCAGCCTTAGGCTCACTCTACGTAAAATGACAGATAATCAATTGCATGCCCTCTCCCTCACTCCCGTACTGTTTTATTCCCATGTCAGAATAACTAACTTTCCCTTCCTATGCCAACTTTACCCACACTTGTTTTCCCCATATGACAAAGTCTACCCCTCTACGGCATTGGTCTTTCTCCTATGGTAAGTGAACCGAATTTCTGGGCTCCTATGGGTCGTATCACAAACTTGTTTAAATTGGCTACCTGTTATACATATCTTTAGTTCGTGAATCCATTCTATTTATAATTGCTTGTCAAAAATTCCTTAACAAATGCCTACATGTTGAGGAAGATGGTGATCAAAATGCCCGCAATGCAAGTAAGAAAACTGAACCTTCACCTGCAGCCAAGCCTGATGCTCCAGAGGTGGTAGCTAATAATGAGGAACCTGAAAGAAGCGACACAGATGAATCTGACGACTCAATGTGATTTATCGTCCTCGATTCACATCAAAAAATGGAATCATTCAGTTGAAGGGATAAAATGTGATGGTATGAGTCTGTCACCTGCAAATTACTTTGAGTTGGATCCCTTGCTGTATTTCTGATACATTAAATGATTGTCTATACCTTTTATGGGATCGTGTAGATCGACGGAAAACAAGTAGAATGTAAATCTTTCATGTATACCATTAGTATCAATAAACGATTGCCTCATATGTTCCAACTTAAAACAACCTGCAAAGTTTTACACATTAGTGTCAGATTCCAGAATGCATGCTGTTAAACGCTCAACCTGCATTGTTTGTTTACACTATTAAATCGGGCCTTGTCTTACTATTGACGTTTGCACTTGGTCCTGTGGGCTTGGTAGACCAATTTTTGCACAGCACAAGGTGTTGTTAAGACTGCTGATCTGAAACATGAAAGCTATTAAGGTATGGCCATCCAGCTAATGCCCGCAAACTTTTTGCTGGACACTCGTGGACCTTGTCTTGTCTGAAGCACCTTGATAATTTTCATGTGCTCCATGCCCTGCGTGTGCCTTATTATTGAATGCCAGATCCGATTTTCCGTGGCGGTACCATAAGCTGCTTTTAGTTCAATAATCCAGTTTTTTTGTCCAACTTGTATCCCTTAAATCCTTCATCCATCCATGTTTGCATTGACTCGGAAAAGCTGTTCATTCTCACTCAAGGCCAATGCTTTCACATGGGGAGTAGTTTACCCCACCTAGTTTCATCCAAAGTGAATTCAATACCGACCGAACTTAAACGGCACAGAGTTAGGAGTTCCGTTAGTTGAGGGTTTCGATCGGTTTGGTTAATGGTAATGCTATCCATTGGAGTATAGTTGGTGGTGTGGATGAAGTGCCAGCTTTGCTCATTAGGTATGTCCATGACTCTGGTTGGTGGTGTGGATGAAGTGCCAGCTTTGCTCATTAGGTATGTCCATGACCATGGTGTCCCAAATCACATCTTTTTGGTTATTAGTTAAAAAGAATGGATTCAATTAAGATATGATTTATTATCTTTTACAACAGGACTGCAACCTGAGAAATCACCTAATCCAACTTTAATAACATGTCAACAACATTATTAAAAGCGCAACACTTATGCTTGACTTGGAATATACACCAAACTTATCTTCCACTTCACATTCTTGACCATTTACTAGCACAAAGTCCTCCTCCATCAACCAAACTTGAAGTTAGAGTATGGAAAAGAAGGTGGTCAACTCCTTGTTTGAAGGGTCGAACCTAATTTATGTGGCAACTTGAAGCCACTGGCATGCTTTCTACTTTAATACTACCAAACTCTTAATTAGTTTGGTTAATTTATATATATATGCACAAGATAATTAGTTTTTTGCCATAAAATATTGATTAAGGAGAGTGTTATTCTGATTAGAACTTAAAATGGGAATTGTTAGATGAAGAAATGGGAATGAGTTTGGCATTGAGACCAAGACAAGTCGTATGTTGATGTATCCAAATCAAAGATGTACTCTGAGGGTTGAATGATATGAACAGAAGTAAGTGAAAAGACCTTTTGAATCAATCGTATTTCTTGAAAATATCCAAAAAGTTGGAAGAGACATGAATGTTGAGGGTTGGTCTTTTCCTTACAATTTAAAAATCAAAAGGTTGTTTTGTCTCGTGTCTTGACAATTTGGATGATCGCCATGGAAAATAACACTTCAATTCAATGCTCGTAAATAGGGGGAACCTTGCTTGACAAGTTCCTGAGACCAACAAGAGCTTGACCATTTCCCTCCTCAATTTGGAAGATTTCAAGTAAGAAAAGTGGGTCATGACAATTAAGTGACCGACCATTAGTAGATTATAATTAAATAGTAACGAACGTATTCAATTTTAATAATTGCTAAAAAATATTAAATAATAATTACGCGTAATCAAACCGTCTTATGTATCTTTAATCACTTGCAATTAACTAAAAATTGCGAATAATTCAATTTGGTTGCAGGTATTCGTGACTTTTTATATTGTCATTGGGAGGTCCACATTCAGCATGCCTTTCGCGAAGAGAACCAGTGTGTCGATAAATTGGTGGCTTGTGCAATTTTCTTACGTCCAGGCCCGCACCTTCTCCAGGCACCTCCTGAAGTCGTTCAGGAGCTTCTTCACAAAGATGCACACGGAGTTTTGTATTCTCGATATATGCGTTAGTTTGTTTATAATCTTTCCTTTGTAATAAAAAAAAAAGGTTCATATGAACCTTAATTTGGTGAGAAAAAATCAAGAGATATATAATAAAGCTCTTCCCTCTTAGAATTCAAAGGTCTATGAAGATTTAAGACCTAATATATGAATTACTTTTTGAATCTAGATTAGACTTGGACGATAGTGACCATTAAGCTCGAGATATGTACAATGTAACATCGATCTTTGCAACTTCTGAGCTGTTCACGTTGAAGTCTATGGCACCGAGCTGGTCCCTCCATCGAGTCATCGACCCCATCTTGAGTAAGCTAAATGAACGGTGATGTGAATTTGACGGGTAGGGGTAGGGTCAATCCTCTTAGTTTGGGGCATGACTCAGTCACTTTATGAAAATGATTATGTAAGTGCATACATCAATGTTTTTAGACCCTGGAATTTAGGATTGCCTATTTTTGACCGAAGAGAATTTGTCAAGTTCGTTGAAACACACTTAATTTCTACAATCTTGACTATACACATTATCTGGAGCAGCTACAAATTTAACCTAAGAGAGAGATAGAGAGGAAGGGAAGATCAGAGCTCGAGTGTGAATGCAGAGTGTATAATTCATTAATAAGAATTAGACTTAGGTTAATTATTGTCCAAAAAAATCTCCTATGACGAGTTGTAGAATCATTAGAATTTTGATAATAACAAAAAAAATAAAAACTTATGTAATGAGTTTATAACTAAAATCAAAACTCTAGCAGTTGTGGAAGCGTTTACTCAAAGGGGTGCTCTTAGGCCCAATAAATATCGCTTATTCGGGTATTTATCAATGATGGTATACAATCGGTTTATATACTGGTTTGGGTGGGTTCCGAAGCCCACAGGGGAGTAGCCCCCGCATATGGATCTGCCCAAATCGTTTTGGTGGGTTCCGAAGCCCACAGGGGAGTGGCCCCCGCATATGGATCTGCCCCGAGCCGTGGCCCGTTAGGTATTGTCCGCTTTGGTCTGCCAGGGTGGAGTTGCGACTCGAACCCCTGACCAAAGGGTTTTGTTGGTCTTATGGACCACGCCTCTCACCACTTGGGCTATAGCTCAATTAAAACCTAATATAAGAACAATTAATTTTATATCATTTGCAATACCAAAAAACCTATAACTTAATTAAAAACATATAGTGTTTAACGCAATTTCACTTACAGATCATTGACAATTGTTATGTTCTTTCCTCCATCAGGTCCCTCAGCTTCAGGTTGGCGAGCATCTCCTTCATTTGATAAAAGGGTAGTAGATGATGTATGAGTTGAGGATGGTATAGCATGACAAGCAGCAAGTGATGCCTCATCTGTAACTGTAGGCCCTTTAGGGGGAGGAGATGATTCAGTTACAGCTGCAGACTGTGACGGTCCACCTTTACAGTAAGTACCTCCGAATATGCGTCTTAACCTGGGCTGCATTACATCACGCTGTCTCTTTGGTGCCATATTTCTACCTGAAATTCATTGTTTATTGAATTTTCAAGAAATATAAGAATTTGATTTCAATATTTTACACAATATATGGAAAAGGAAATAAGGTGATTTGTTGAATATCATATTCAAGTACAAACTTGGAAATAGAAGGTTAACAATTGTTAAAGTCATAGAATAAGAACAATAACAACCTACAGTCAATTGGACGCAGGTTGACCCTTTACTAGTAGGGAGGTTGTTTGACAAATTCTTACAGATATAATAATAAATCAACTTTAAAGCTGAGTTTAGTGTATTGCATCGATAAATCACAATGATATAATTATTTTCTTGGATTACATGTGGCATGAGAGTCAGTAAAGGTAAATGAGTCCCTGATGTCTGGATTTCCGAGGAGGGTCCTGGTATGTTCAAACGCACTAATTGAAACAATGATACTTCTTCCCTCAGGTGTAGGGTTTTTAACACCTTCTTCCAACAACGTTTCTGCTATAGCTAAACCTGTAGAGGATATAGTGAATGAGTCACCAGATTTAGTATGGAAGGCTAACTCTCCAGATGAACTACCAGTATGAAGTGGTTTACCTAAAGCATAATTAGTATAGAACTTAGATAATGTCAGATTAGAAAATTGTTAAATGAACCAAAGCTGGATATTAATGCATACGTGAATGTCCAGACGAGGTTTGTGGAATTGACGAATTTTCTAAAAAAAACTGATCACCATAATCCTTTATAGACCGTTGTGACATCACTCCCATCTCTATCGGCATGCATGTCATCTTTGAGATTCAAGGAAGCTTAAAACAATATGTAGTATAGACCATTAAATGCGAAAATATATAATAGCTTCATAAAAGGAAATGAGATGTACATAATAAGGAAAGTGATGTTGTCCAGATGATACTAAACACCTTGAAGTAGAAGATCATCCATGGAGCAAACGATCATTAGTGTATGAAGTGGAGATTTTTCTTGCATTTTTTATTCCTTTAGTTGGGACAATTTTGTGACATTCCTCTTAACGGAATACTACCATCTGGAACCACTCACCATGTCGACATTCTTTGATTAAGATTTTGAATTAAATACTTTATATAATATACTGAAAAGGAAATATTTGATTTGTTGAATAAAATATTCAATTATAAACACAAATTAATCACTATCATAACTTAATTATAAATTACAATCATCTTCTTTTTCAGAAGAATAAGAATCAAACTCCAGTTCCTCTTCAGATTTCTGACCCTCGTCATCCTCTCCAAATGAAATTTCAACATGTTCGTTAGATGGATCGTTCAAAGGTTCATTATCTTCATATGTCACAGATGCATTTATAAAATAAACATCTTCCTAAAATGCTTCATTTTCAATTCTCTACTCTCCTTTTCCATGTGATTCAAAAATACCTTTAGGTTTAACTTTGCAAACCATCAACCAATCTGACTTATCTCATCGCAAGTTTGAAAAATGGACATAACACACCTGTTTTGCTTGTATTGCCAACACGAAAGGTTCAAATTGTCTCAATATTCTTCGGTTGTTGATTTCAACTAGATTGTATCGGCTATACACTTTTGTTCCAATATTTGGATTCGGGTCATACCAGTCACATTTAAATATCACACTTTGCTTTATTGACAATGCAGGGTACTCAACTTCAAGTATCCGAATAATTTTACCACAGTAATGTATCGATTCTCCTTGTATAGAAACTCCACTATTTATAGTTACCATGTTATGACCATGATATTCTGTATGATATTTGTATCCATTAACGAAATACATCGGATACGATTTAACAGTTCGCAAAGGTCCCTTTGCAAGATCACAAATGAACTTGTTCTCTATTGAATTTTCTAAGGCCTACATAAAATAAATTTTCATATGAAAGAGTATAATGTCATTTTAACACTTAAATCTTATAATTCAATTATAAGAATATTTGCATGTGAAAACTTACATATCTCTTGAGCCGTCGAAGAAAGTGTCTTCCAACTTCTTTATTTATATCATCATGTGTGCTATCTGGCATTATCTCGCGTAACAATGCCTCGTATAATCTAAATACATTATTATGTATTTCAGTTATGAATAAGACAAAAAATGAAAACCAAAATAATCATGTTCAACTTACTGCACGAAAGGTTGAACCTCTTGACATTTCAATAAAATATAGCTATGGGTAGCCTCAATTTCTTCTTCTGTTAACATTCTTCTTGTTACACGTCTATATGTTCGTCCAAGATATGTGAAAATGGATAAGTTACTATCAGCATCACTCGTTCCTCCCCAATAGTCATTACGAGAAACTTTTATTTCTTTTGTGTGAACATGCGGCTCAAAATAATGTGAACAAAATGTACTAGCTTTTTCCACTAAATAAGCATTACATATCGAACCTTCAACTCTAGCCTTATTTTTGACATTTTTCTTTAAGTGATGAAAATATCTATATTAGAGAATATGGTTATTACAATTTACTAGTTAAAACATGTTATTACTTCAATTACAATAATTTGAATTTTAATTACCTCTCAAACGGATGCATCCACCGATATTGAACTAGACCGGCCAGTTTTTCCTCGTGTGCTAAATACACAGGTAGATGCTCCATACAGTCAAAGAAGCTTGGAGGAAAAATCATTTCTAACTTGCACAAAATTACTGGAATTTTCCTTTCTAGTTTTTCCATTTCAGCCAACTTGATTTAAGATGTTGTTAAACTTTTGAAAAACAAACTTAATTCTGTTATTACTTCCCAAACCTTATTCAGTAGCAACTCCTGAAATGCAATTGGAATTAACCTTTGCATAAACACATAACAATCATTACTTTTCATCCCAAATAATTTGTACTTCCTCATGTCCACACACCTTGCCAAGTTTGAAATATAACCATCGGAAAACTTAAGACTTTTCAACCATTCACACAATATTTACTTTTGTTTTTTTTATCCAAAGTGTAACATGCTTTTGGATATTTACTGGTGCGAAGATCTTTATGTAACTCTTTCATTCGACAAAAAAGTTGTAAATCATCTCGTGATTTTGCGTTGTCTTTTATCCTCCCTTCAATGTTCATTATGGTATTGAACAAATTGTCAAAAATATATTTTTCTATATGCATCACATCTAGATTATGATGTATCAAATTAGTTTTCCAATATGGCAAATCCCAAAAGATGCTTCGTTTTCTCTAACCAAAGTTTTTACTAATGCTTGTATTTACTTCATCTACTTCAAATTCTGTAACTTCCAGTAAACCTAATTCATCAATCTCCTGCAAAATCTCTTCACCAGCTTTGTGAGGGGGAGGAGTTGTTTTTACCATCTTATTCTTGATGAACTTGTGTTTATTGCATCTAAATGGATGCCCTGGAGGAAGAAATTTCCTGTGATTGTTAAACTAACATATTTTACCCCCGTTTGGAAGATAAAATACATCAGAATCATTGCCACAATAAGGAAAACCCAATTTTCCTGTTGTACTCCATCCAGAAAACATGGCATATGCTGGAAAATCACTAATGGTCAGCATCAAAGCCGCTCTCAACACAAAATTTTGTTTCATGAACACATCATATGTCTAGACACCATATTCCCAAAGATGTTGCAATTCAGATATCAATGGTTGTAATAATACATCAATTCTATGCTTTGGATTTGAAGGTCCTGGCACAATCACTATCAAGAACATATATGTGTCTTTCATACACATCCATAGCGGCAAATTATAAGAGTAATTATGATTGGCCATAATGAATATTGCAGGCCGGATTGACCAAAAGGTTGGAATCCATCCGTCAACAATCCCAACCTAACATTTCAGCTTACTATTGCAAACTCAAGATGGGTGTCATTGAAATGTTTCCATGCCAGTGCATTTGAAGAATGACTCATTATTCCATCTTCTTATTTGTGTTCATTATGCCATCTCATGTGAGATGCAGGAACATCATAAGCATATAGTCTTTGAAGTCTCGGAGTTAGGGGAAATAATACATCTGCTTCTAGGATACTAATTTCTATTTCACTGAATGCTTTCTAAGCTTGAACCTAGATTGATCACAAAATTTGCACTCTTGTAATTTCACATCATTTCCTCAATACAACATACATCCCAATTCGCAACAATCAATCTTTTCAACTGGAAAACCAAGACCTCTAATAAGTTTCTTTATATTGTAAAAACTATCAACCATTGTATGATCAAGAGGCAATGATTCATTATACCATTCAAGAATTTGATTAAAACTACAGTCCAATAAATGCCTTTCAGACTTTATGTTCAATATTCGAGCAATTGAAGATAATTAGGTTATTGTCTCACAATTTGGTCATAATTCTTGGTCAGCTAACTGTAGTAAGTCAAAAAAAACTGTTTTGCATGTGGGTTAGGTTCTTCTTCAAGATTTTCCACATTT
>JANZLH020000079.1:1421872-1447381 GCA_026770325.2 Erythroxylum fimbriatum | reverse complement strand
CTAGCTCCTCCAGCCTTAGGCTCACTCTACGTAAAATGACAGATAATCAATTGCATGCCCTCTCCCTCACTCCCGTATTGTTTTATTCCCATGTTAGAATAACTAACTTTCCCTTCCTATGCCAACTTTACCCACGCTTGTTTTTCCCATGTGACAAAGTCTACCCCTCTACGGCATTGGTCTTTCTCCTATGGTAAGTGAACCGAATTTCTGGGTTCCTATGGGTCGTATCAGAGTCATGATGATCATACACTATTTATTAAGCATTCAAATTTAGGGGGATTTACAATTTTGTTAATTTATGTTGATGATATAATTGTGACGGGCAATGATGAAAATGAGAGAAAATCACTGAAGGATTGTTTAATTAGGGAATTTAAAGGAGTTAGTTTTGCTTAGAATTGAAGTGGCTCATTCTCAGCAAGGGATATTTATCTCACTGCAAAATATGTTCTTGATCTTTTAAAATTAACTGGGAGATTAGCTTGTAAACTAGCCCTTACTCTTGTAGAACCTAATCATAAACTTAGGGAAGCTAAAGAAGAGCCCACTGTTGATCGGGAAATGTATCAATGCTTGGTTGGAAAGCTCATTTATCTGTCACATACAAGGCCAAATATAGCATATGCAGTTAGTGTTTTTAAGTCAATTTGTGCGTGATCCCAATGAAGTCCATTTGCAAGTAGCTTATCGAGTTCTAGATTATTTGAAGGGATGTCTATGAAAAGGGATTCTCTTCATGAGAAATAATGTACTTTCCATTAAAGTGTATAATGATGCTAATTATGCAAGTTCAGCAATTGATAAAAGGTCAACTTTAGGATATTGTATGTTCTTGGGTGACAATCTTGTAACATGGAGATGTGAGAAACAAAATGTTATGGCTAGATCAAATGCAGAAGCATAATTTAGATCAATGGCTTTGGGTATTTGTGAGTTGTTGTGGTTGAAAATTTTACTCGTTGATGTGAATATAAAATGGAATGGCCCAATGAAGTTATATTGTGATAACAAGCCAGCAATTCGTATTGCACATAATCCTATGCAACATGATCAGACAAAACATGTTGAGATTGATACGCCCTTTATTAACGAATAATTTGCACACCTTATGTTCCAATTGGGAGTCAGCTTGCAGATATTCTTTCAAAGGGGCCAAGCACTCAAACATTTCAGAATATTCTTGACAAGTTGAGAATGATAATCCATGTTCACCAACTTAAGAGGGAGTGTGAAAAAATTTGTCAGATTTTGTGTACATATTTAATAGTCTATAATGTAAGGAGTACTTTGGTAAGTATCTAATTTATGGATTTTATTGTCTATAATTTAGGAAAACAGAATATGTGTATATAAACATGTATGCTATATTCTTGACACGTTGGGAATGATAATCCATGTTCACCAACTTAAGAGGGAGTGTGAAAAAGTTTGTCAGATTTTGTGTACATATTTAATAGTCTATAATGTAAGGAGTACTTTAGTAAGTATCTAATTTATAGATTTTATTGTCTATAATTTAGGAAACAGAATATGTGTATATAAATATGTATGCTATACTTTGAAAGGAAAAGAAGAATTTTCCTAATCCTTTATCTGTAATATACATAAATATCCTTAGCTAAATAGAAAATAATAACTAATATCTAATTACAAGACTGTACATAATTAACTCCTAAAAACTAGATCTAAAATCACGAGTACAACTATCAACACTTGCAGTATATATGCATACGGACATTGTACATTTATGTAACCATAATTATGAGACCTATTATATATCTGATTTAATATTTATCGTGAAGAATTTGACCTTTTTGACTTAAATAATACAAAAAAATCATTACAAATTACATATTAACTAAAAATAAGTTTAATATAAGAAGGTATAACTATGAAAATATTTAAAACTAGATATGAAGAAATGAATAATGTGAAAAAATAGAAAGCTCATTGTCAATTTAAAAAATGGCAGTTGTGAAGGGATGCATTTTTCCTTGAATATTATGGAAAAGAGGATCTTATCTACAGTTTGTTATGGTATCATTTTCTCATTGAGATAATTAGAACATCTGTAAGAAGGTGCTTCCATATGTTTATGCCTATTGTTGAAAATTTTATTGATATGACCTTTATAGTTGTAACGAAGAACTTACGAAAAAGTTTAAAGCTTAGAGAAACCCATTCAATTTTGCTTGGTTTGATAGTTAATGAACCATTTGCATTATGGTCTTTGATTGAAGAAATTATAAATAGTTGATGGATTAAGATTCTGAAGTTTGAAATGAGATTTATACTGTTAAACAGTCATTTAAATTACAGGATATAAAGCCCAACATTTTCAATAAATAGTGAAACACTTAGTTGCACTAATAGCTTTCATTATTTATAAGAACAAAACAAAAACTCTTGTCGAGTTCTTAACGTTCTTTCTTCAATTTTCTTGTTTATGGATTGTTCATTTATATCTCTAGTTGATTCAAGTAAAAGATTTGTGTTGTCCAGAACAAGTTTGGCAAAAATGTTTAAGCCTATGCTGACCTTGCTCAAGTTCAGGTTCACCTTTGGGTTTGGGCTTAGGTTAGGTCCTTGTACCAAAAATTATTTCATGTTTAGTAGTACTCAGCCTGAATTTAGCATGATTCGAATTGAAATTGACTTCTTATACCTCTTTTAGTATAACGGGCTCGGGCTTTTGGTTTGGGACCAAAATCGGGCTCGCAACCTCAAACTCGATCGAGTTTTGTGTTGGGTTCAGGTCTGTAAATTAAATTTGAGCTTAGGTTTTGGCCTTATAGGGCATATGACTCATGCCTGGCCTAGTCCATTGCCATTCTTAGTCTAAAACTCACTTTCGTATATCATTAAATGAAATGTCTATTATTGTTAATGGACTTTCTTAATCTGTTATTTTGTACAAAACTTATACTTACCCAAGCAATGATTATTTGTAGGAGAATGGATGTTGGAAGCTGGAGCACTTGTTCTAGCTGATGGCGGGCTTTGTTGTATTGATGAATTTGATAGGTACTCTTCTTGACTTGCTAATGTTGATGGTTTACTTGCCAATATTGTGATTTTCTGAATATGCAATTTGTTTCACTGCTCAAATACATGTTCTTTATGTGCTTTGAGTTTTATCGCTTAGGAAAAGAAAGACGTTTTAAAGTAGAAGTGGATTTCATTTAAATATCATTAAAAAATATTTTGACACGATTAAATCTATCAATGAAAGTACAAACATAAAAAAGTACTCTGCCTAATGGATCTCATTAGAGGAACATATTTTTGTGTTAAAAATAAGAATATTTGATCTTCTAAAAGATTTAATATAGTTGTAAATAGCTGATTAATAGCTATGATTCTGATTCACTAATTTAGGCTTACTGTAATTTTTCACTTATTTAGGCTGATTATAATTTTCTTAGTCAATGGCTAATGTGTAGGAATTAGTTTGTTTCCTAAAAGAGGACAATTGACTCTGTATATATTAGTTATTCAGTAGATGTAGAAAGAAGAGAGGAATTTCAGTTTCTGTTCATGGTATTAGAGCCTCTCTACAGCACTTTTAAATCCAAAAACCCTCCTCTAAATCTTGTGCTCCACCTAAGCTTCCATTCTTTACATGGGGGCCTACTTGGTGAGGATAGACATGCCTTAGAGCTAGAGAAATAATCTTTGTTTCACGTGGAATAATTTATTGATCATTCTTGTATTGATAAACATTCATAATATATCTTTCCTCTTTTAATTTTTTATTTCTATTTTAGTGCTCTTAAAAAAATTAATCAAGTTTATTTCAATTACTCAATTGACAAAATAATGATTTTTGTCACTCCTACCCTTTTCTTTTTCTATTACTATCCTGCTATTGATGTTGCCTTTTGAAGGATGAGCTTTGAACTGCATCTTGATGCCACGAAATGGGATTTGTAGGTCATCTTAGTTGAGAGAGGCAAAATGATTTGAAAACATTGACTTTTAAAAGTTGTTTCCTTATTAAGACTCCAATTACGTAGATTCTCTATCAACTAAATTGTTTTTCAGTTGGGTACTTAAATTCTATAGATATCTCATGCTTATTGTTTAGATTCAATTTTGGGCATTGAATTGGCAATGGAATTTAATGGCTTACCTAATATTTCCCCTTAACCTAACTTTTATCTCTTTCCCCTTTTGTTCTTTCTCTACTTTTTACAAAAAGAAGCCGATAAAGAAAAGAGAAAGAATGACACAACCAATTTACACTGGCTCGACTTATAGCAAAGCCTATGTCTAGTCCTTAAGTATCCAACTTGAGTGTTTCATTAAAAATCTCTAAGTAGTAATTTGACGAGCCTCTCCAAGCTCACAAGTACATCTTTTTCAAGGTTCTTTAACCTCCCACACTAGTAGTATTTAACAAGTCTTTACAAGATCTCAACAAATAAAATTAGGATTTGGTCAATATGAGCTTTGATGAATATTGATCTCTCTCTTGATAGAGTGTTTTCACTTTCTAAAGCACAAAGGGTATAAAATGTAACTTTTCAAGAATAAGTATTGATGCTACTGATGTATTTCTGAAAGTCTGGTGAATATTCGAATGCAGTAGCTCTCCCTTAAATAAGAATTCCCTTCAATTAGCCGTTGCTTCAATTTTATCATGGACTGACTAAATCGACTTTGAATCTATAAAAACATTTTCCTCATTATCTTTGATAGAATCTTCAAATATTTGGTTGTTTGGATAATTTTTTGGCCGTCTTGACATCGATTATCGAATCTGGTGAACAGAAGGATCCTTTGATCGTACAGAAAAGATAGTAACTTATCCATTCTAGATTTTGTGGAACTGTTTCTGATTATTTGAATGAGTTCGTTAGGTTGGTTTCTATAAAATAGGAATTGTTAGATGTTCTTCATTGAAACAAATAACTAAATTATATAACCTCTTTTTATATCGTTATCTTTTTGAATAAATGAGGTAATCCAATTTGAATTTTGAAATGTAACTAACTATTATTGATTGTTATCATCAAAATCATTAATTTAAGAGCCTTTAGCTAACAATCCATAAAAATAAAATAGTCAAACCAATTAAGGTACATAATTAAGTTTTTCAAGACAACCCGAGATGCAATTAAGCCACTCTTAAGTAAACTAAAAAAATGATATTTAAAGCAAGCAACTCCTAATATAAACTAATCAAAACCAAGAGAACAGGAAAAGAAAAGAAGGCCAAACTTTCTTGTTAAGTTTTTAGGTCAAAATGCTTAAGAAACTAGTAGCTTTCAATAACTCCACTAACAATTTCAACACAAGTTACCCAGAGTGGCAATAGCACCAACATGTTTTGCAACACAGAAGTAAAGATTGAAACTCAATAACAAAGGGTTTAGTGGCAAAACAGTGGGAAACTATCTTGGCAATTGATGGCGATGAAGAAAGCAAACACCCAAGAGAGGTGAAGGAGAGACACTGGGAAAGGTGACTGGACAACATAGCTCTATTGCACGCATTTCCACGTGCCTATATGTGGGACAAATGATATAATCTCTAGGCATTGTGTGCGGCTCACTTGTGGGGTTTATAGTGATCAGTCTTGGGGGAGAGGCCAATCAGTTGCTAGCGAGTCAATGGTTGTCGACGATGAGAATAGAAAATGACTTTGAACAGGTGTCCTAAACAATTGCAATGTTAGAATTAAGACTAAAGATGAAAACTTCTACTCATAGGGTAAAATGAAAACTAAACCCTCAAAGAGCTAGACCAGGCTCTGATACTATGTATCAAATGTATTTGATATGTTCTTAATGATTTGACATAGTAGGGTCACACACACATAAACATACACGCACACACACAAACACATACACATATATACATACAGATAAGCCTTAACTAATTAGGGAATGTAATCCCTATAATTAGACTCCGGAATACCCTATCCTGTCTATACAATCTGTGATATGATTTCTTCAATCTATAGCATATAGCTTTTCCTATTTATCATTGTACAAGACCTTGTATATGAAGTCATTATCTCTAGAATGCAACTTTTAGATATTTACCAACATACTTCGCTTTGCTTGATTAACAAACTAATTGATCCTTTGTTTGGTAGTATGAGGGAACACGATCGAGCAACGATACATGAGGCCATGGAGCAGCAGACTATAAGTGTTGCCAAGGTTACTTCGTCTTTTGTTGATTTTTATATAATTTAATATATGGCTAATGAATTCCAACCATTGTTCCTAGCTTGCTCATTACTTTTTTGCCTTGGCATTTAAGCTTGAAGTGTCTTAATTCCTAATGGCTAATTATCACCAAAGGAAAGGTCACATTCAAGGTCTACATGAAAATTTTGTGTTCAATTTACTATTTGAAGAAAATTAGAGGGAAAAACAATTCTTCTTTAATCTTTCAATGGACAGCATAGGGAATATATAAGAAAGTACAATCTTAATCACCTCCTTAAATCAAGGAGGATTCATTTATTCTCTAAGCAATTAAATCTCATTATTTCAGTTACTAATTTCTAGCCTTCTTTAAAAGAAAGGTAATTGGCCCTTAAATCAGCTAATTATCCCTAAAATATAAACATGCTCTCTCAAATTGGTGCCTAGATGTTAGTAATGCCCCAACTTGTTTACAAAGAACTTAAATTTTGCCTTAATAGTCTTTGATAAAGACATTTACTACTTGTGTTGTAGATACATATCGTATGCAAATGAGTCCACTTTCAAGTTTCTTTATAAAATGCCTATCAATTTCCTCATATTTTGTTCGATCATGCTGAACTAGATTATTATTCATACTAATAGTTGATTTATTATCACAAAAACAACTTCATTGGATGCCCCATTGGTCTCTTAAGTTCTTCGTTACTTAAGATTGTTTCACAAATTCCCTTGTATTCTACCTCTGCACTCCTCTTGGCCACCACACTTTGTTTTACTTTTCCAGATTACTAGATTTCCTCACAAAAAGGTGCAACACTTGTAAGTAGACCCTTTATTGCAAACAAATCCTGCCCAGTCTGCATCAATGTAAGCTTCAACTCTTCACTGATCACTCTTCATTAACCCTTAAGATTTTGTACATTGCTTCCAAGTGTTCTTCATAGGGAGTATGCATAAACTGACTTACCATACTGATAACAAAGGAAATATCTGATCTAGTATGAGATAAATATATTAGCTTTCCCACCAGCAGTTGATATCGACTTGTCTAATTTAGTAGGGGCGTTGCTTGTCAATTGACCTCTCCTTAATGTTCGGCCACTAGAAGCTCTACATGTGAGTCTCACATCGTTCGAAGTTTTCATGCCCTTGCCGATGTGCTAGTGCTTGACAAGTTACCTACCTGTTGTAGTCTCTAGAAGTTGCTCAATTCATCACCTTACCATATTTAGTCACTGGTCGGGAATTTCACTGTTGCAAGCAACCATCTTCACATAGTCCTCCCTTAAACCCTCACCATCGATCGTTGTCAATCACACACTTGGCCTTGGGCTTTTCTCCGTTGCCCTAAGTTGATCCTCCCATAGAGCTCATCTTGGTCACCTATTATTGACTACTTGACTTGTGCTTTTGACTTGGAAACCTGACAACCTAAAATAAGGGTTTTTAATTCATGGGGTCTATTTGGGTGGCAAAATTTTGTGGTGCCTTACTTAAACTAATATTACGGTTACTGTAACAATATTAAAGGGTCTTTAACCATGTCACTTTTCTTTTACTCTAAAATAGAGAAAATTATTTTAAAGTTTTTGGTTTTCTATTTTGAATGTTTTATGGCTGATGAGCAAAAGAATTGGGTTGTGACTGATGTAATTCATGTGACGTCTAAAATCGCAAAACATAAGTTGATTGATATAAATTATTTAGATTGGTGTAAACTTGTTCTGATTTATTTGAAAAATGATTCTAACGACTATCACCTTATTAACAATCCACCATTAGACAACACTTACAAGGAATGGTTGTGAGATGATGCCAAATTATTCTTGCAAATCAAGAATTCTATTAACACTAAAGTAGTTAGCTTGATTAATCACTATGATGAGTATGCCAATGAATTGATGGAATATTTAAAATTTTTGTATACTAGAAAAGGGAATGTTTCTCATATAATCGTGCTGAAACATAATGCTCTTCAAGCATATTGTATGAATTTCAAAAAGACCGATGAATGATTGAACTTCTTGTTACCCTTTGGTCTTGTTGTCAAAGTTTAGCAAACTCAATAGGAGCAGATGGCAGTAATGAGCTTTTTGGCTGGTCTTAACTCTCAGTTTAAAATTGCTATGTCTCAGATTTTCTCTAGTGCTAAGGTCTCTTCCTTGTACAAGTTCTTTACTCGGATACCTTGTACAAATGCTAATATTTAAATTCTTGGTGCTCTTCTTAGTCAAAATAATGGATTTGACATTGGGAAGTTAATTCATAGGAACAATAGTAGAGGAGGAGGGAAAGGCAACTAGGACAATAGGAATCAAGATTGGAGAGGAGTTATCTGTCAGTATTGTGACTATTGTCGTGAATTGGGCCATACAAAACGCACTTATTGAAAGCTGTAAAACAAAACTCAAAAATCTCATTCAGCTCATATTGCAGCTACTAATACTACAGCTAGGTCATCCGTTGAGAAAATCATTGTTTGTGTGGATAAATTTGCTAAATTCACTTAGTACCAAGAAGCGTTAAAAAAGTACATCTCACCCTATCATTGCTATTGCTAACTCAAGTAACAAACTTACATATCTTCTCCCCTCTTCTTCATAATGGATCATTGATTTTAGTATCTAAGATCATATGGCAGTAACTCTAATCTTTTCTCTACTTTTTAGAAACACTCTTCTTCTTCCTATGTTACTTTAACTTATAGATCTATTTCCTTTATTATTGGTTCTATTGCTGTTAATCCTACTCCATTACCTTCCCTGTTCTCTATTTTGAGCCTACCCCTTATACATCATATTGTGCCATATGTGCAGTCGTTTAATTTTTCATTTACATTGTTTGAAGCTTGTCTTTTCAAAGTTTGTCTAGTATATTAGGATCCTATCACGCCCTATTGAAATTTTATAGTTATATATAAGCAACACTCATTCTTAACTTTTACAGTAATTTGTGCATCATTGCTGCGTTAGATGTTTTAGTTTCTTATTTTAATTATTTTTCTTGTATAATTTACTTCCTCTCCAATTCAGTGCTTGGTTCTATCTTATTTACTGAAATAATGCCCATTTCTCCCCTAGGCTGGTCTTGTTACAACTCTCAGTACTAAGACAATTGTCTTTGGTGCTACAAATCCCAAGGGCCAGTATGATCCTGATCAAAGTATCCTGTTTCTTAGAAAGTTCAACAGTTCATATTAGTAAATTGGTTTGCCTTTTTATTTGACAATGGCATGTTTCTCCTTGTTCCATTTGATATTGACATCATTTGAATTACAAATGTAGTGCATCTTTTTAAATTTTTATTTGTCTAACTATACATTTTATGATTTAAAAAAAAAACAAAAAGTTTGTTTTCTGGACATGTGCGTAACCATACTATTTTCATATGGGATAAACATATTTTTGGTGCTTCAACTTAATGTATTGTTTCCTATTTCAGTCCTTTGATCAGCAAATTTTCTAATGGTCTTTGAACTTTACTAGTCACTCTGTTAGGATTTTTATTCACATATCTCAACAAATATCCTACATTGCGTCAAAGTTGGACAGAGACATCATTCCAAGTGTTGTGTCCAGTTTGGATTTCATTGATGCCACATGGGGTTTCCGTTGAGCACATTAATGAAAGTCCTTAACATAAAGTGACTAACAAAGTTCACGGATTATCTTAGAAGGTTTAATAGTTCGAGGACTGAAATAAGAAACAACATTAAGTTGAAGGACTGAAACTATGGTTGTCCCATTCTTATGTACACAGTGCTATGCCTCTTAACCCAATCTAGCTCTCTCTGTCAACACTGCCCTCTCTGGTCCATTGTTGAGCAGATTTGATATAGTCCTTGTGCTTTTAGATACAAAGAATCCAGAATGGGATGCTGTTGTGTCATCTCACATTCTTGCTGAGGTACTGTGCTTTAAAAACACTATCTAGTGTCACAGGGAAAGCAATCTTTCAATTCATAGATTACATTACTGGTGTTCGTGAAAACAATTTGCAGGCAGAATCAGGAAAGGACAATCATAATGAAGATTTGGCTGACATGTGGACCTTGTCAATGCTACGTAGGTGTGTTTTTTCTAAGACCCAAGACTAAATTAGGAAGCAATTGAAATGTTTAAGCGCAAATATGTGATGCTTATTGATTTTTCTGGTCATTATTGTTTTTATATCTTTTGTGACTATTATAGTTAAGATCACGATGATTTAATTTTCTAGTTTTAATGTGGGTATTCGAGGCAGATGAAAGAAGGAAGAATTGAGTGGAAGACTGTTTTCACGTATCATCTTAATTTGATTGCTTGAGCTCTCTTTGTACTTTTTACTGTCAAGAGGGAAACAAGAGGGAGAAAATCATAATCCTTCAAGATCCCAAAACAAATGCATCATTGAGACTAACGAATATTTTCTGATTCAAACTTTGAACAAAGCATCTTTCCCACTTTTCACCTGAAATTTTACCTCTAGAGGCTCCACTGTACCTCTAGACTATTAACACGGTTCATGCTTTCCAGTTTTAGATCACCTGAATGATGTGCTTTTGTATTCCAAAAATGGCTAGTACAGCTGTATGCTATCTTTGTTATGGTTCCAATTATATGGTCTTTTGTTGGGGAACAAAATGCAGCAAAGTATATCTAGCTACCAAAAGTTCTGGGAGTTACCTTTGTCTTAGTGAATTACATGGCTCTAGTTGTTATGTGGCCAAGAATATTGGTTGAGTTCTCCAGTAAAATCATTGCATCCTATTTTCTGTCATAGATTTAACCAATCTACAGAAGAGTTGTGTACCTGGATTTTCAAATTTCCAGTATGTACTATAGAATTTGCAGACTAGATGTGCTTTTTCTTCTGCAGGGCATCCTTAAAGTCCAAATTTGAAACCATTTCTAAATTTGTAATCTATCCTTAACCTTGCACTCTGCAGCGAGATTAATGTGATAAGGCATAAGTCGGCTTCTGTGATAACTTCTTGCAGGTATATTTATTTTGTAAAAGGGTACTTCAGACCAATCCTTACAAAGGATGCAGAAAAAGTTATCTCAAGTTATTATCAACTGCAAAGAAAATCTGCTACACATAATGCAGGTTTATAAGCCGTTATCTTCCGAGTTCATGCATTTATTGGTCTAGTATATTTTCACTACATTTCTTTGTGCAGCAAGAACAACTGTGCGCATGCTTGAAAGTTTAATACGCCTAGCTCAAGGTATATTCTAGCATTTTTCAATCATTACTCATTCTATAGAAATTTAACTCCCTCAATATTGCAGCTCATGCAAGACTTATGTTCAGAAATGAAGTAACCAGACAGGATGCTATTATGGCAGTTTTATGCATTGAATCATCTATGACCATCTCAGCCATTGTGGACAGTGTTGGGAACTCCCTGCACTCAAATTTTATGGAGAACCCTGATCAGGAGTGTATCCTTGACACTTAATTGCCTATGCATTATAATAACATGCAAAATGTATTATTCATGCATCCAGGCATCACAACTCTATGTTACTTTAAGAGACAGGACAACAGATAGATTTAAGCAATCATGGTTGTTCCATCTTGACTTTGCTTTCAGAGTAACAAATTGCTTCTAATAGGCAGTATTTCAAATATTATATTCACAAAGAACTATCACTGATTGTCCATTGAATTTGTTACTTTTGGAGTTAAAAAGCGCAGACAGAAATTCTACTATGGACAATTCGTTTAAACATATTATTATTGGAGACTAATTTGCGTCAGTGAAGGAAAATGATAGAACAGTGATTACCATATTTGGTGAAGGGTATTCTTAAACTCTACAGCATGTATTTTTAATTGATTTTAGAATATTTCCCAAATTTTATTACAAAGGTTGGAAATCATTCTGAATAACAATCAGACAGCTGGTAATTGCAAAAACTAGTTAGTTTTCAGTGTGTAGTGGCTGTCTAAATGTCATTAACAGGAAAGCATGTGTAAGATGGCACTTATCTATACTTGTGTGGAGCATTTTTTATTAATATGATTACTGAGTCTAGGAATGAATCTCTAGCATAATGCAGTCTCTATTTTTTTTTTCACCATCATGATCAGTTTGTATCCTTGATGGCCAGCTGCAATGATCAGTTTGCCTCCTTGATGGCCAGCTGCAATCCTTATTGAAATTTTGGATACAATTTGTGGATGTGTGTGTGAGCAACTGTATATGGATCCTGTAATTATGCCTATATTCACCAGACCTAAGTTGTCCATATTTGAGCCACAATGTTCCTTTTCTTCTTCTTTGTATTTCATAGTGATCTGTGTGTAGGGATAGAAAATTTGAAGATGATTCATTTGCAGCTCAGTTGTTAGGATCCATAGTTTTTTCATCTATGGATCTGTTCTGTATATTGTTTTTATCTTGACTGTCAGTAATACAGATATCAAGCAAGAGAAAGTAATCCTTCAAAAGCTCAGATCAATCGATGAATTTCCCTATGTGACCATGATAGAAGGTTTGTCCAGATGAGAATCACAGTAATTAAACCCTCTTGGCTGATGAAATCAGCTTGCAATGAGTGAGTACATAGACCAGAGTGAACCACCATCTTTTAGTAGCTTAGCCTACTAAAATGCTGAACATGGATTTTACACTGGTATGTTACTGATTAACACTGTTAATTATCCTTTCAAGAAATTTTTCTTCTTTCAAGATGCATATTCCTAAGGAATATGTTATGCTCGTAGGTTCTCATGAACTGTTTAATGCTGAAAAGAGGCATCTCAAAGCTTTATGCTTAGGGGCATAGTGGAAAAGGAAGAACCAAAAGCATTTATCTTAGTGATATTTATGATTAATCAAAAGATTCTAGTCATGAAGAGCGCCTATATAAGCTTAGGTGATCAGAAAATTATTCTTCAAAATCATCAGGAATATGCAATATCCTCAATAAAGGTCATATTATATTGTTGGTTAGTAGACATAATTTTTATGTAGGAGGCATTTAGATTAGTGGTTATTACGGCAGTATAGAGCTCCTATTTAGCATAATGGACAACTAACAAAACAAAAATGTCCTAATTAAGAGCCTTTATGTTCATGACTAACTTGACAGATTGCTGACTTTATATCTTCAGTATAATGTAATTACACATATATAGATTGTACAAAAGTAAGCAAAAGTTGTGTTCACTGTTGTCAACTGAGAGATTTCATTGTGATGGACTGCCCCAAGTTTATGAACTTCAATTTTCATGTGGAGATACAATATCTCTTTAGGAATTGGGAGGATGCAAAAGTTTCTATGCTTGGGAGTACACTGTGTTGCAAATTGTTCAAAACTGTACAAGACATTACATAGAAACAGTATCTTACAGTCACACATAGGGATTGAGAGGAGAGTTACTTTTGTAGATTCCTCCACTCGTCAGCGCGTGTAACGTGTGACATCAACTTCAACCACCATCCGACTTTGTTTTTTGGCAGCCCTATTCGCCGACCCTTTCTGATTCCGACCAACTAGTTTCTGGTCATTTCCAATGTTGCTATTTTTTCTAGACCTCGTGAATAGATTCTATCATTTTTTTCGGAGTCATTTTTTGGTGGTTCCTTCACTTTTGTCGTGGAATTATGTCAGACACTAAGGAAGCTTCTAAGGAGGTAGAGAAATACTATCCACTTAATGATAGTCCCTATTTGTTGATTAGTCCTATTAAACTAGATGGCAGTAGCACTTATTTATCCTGGTCAAGATCATGTTTGTTGTCTATTAAGGCGAGAAGGCTACAAGGTTATATTGATGGGAATAAGAAACCACCACCTGTTACTGATCCTACCTTTAGTCAATGGGACTTTGATAATTCATTGGTTATGTCTTGGCTTCTTAATTTCATGCATCCTAAGATTTCCAGACAATATTTACTTCACACTGCGGAGAAGATATGGAAAGCCACAAAAGACAATTATTCTCGTATGGGAAATGATGCTTAGAACTTTGAACTGCGGAACAAAATTCATGGCACAAAGTAAGGTGAGCTTGTTGCTTCAAATTACTTTGCTGAACTGGGTAGTTTATGGCAAGAACTGGATTATTATCAAGATTTTCAGGCTAAGTGTATTGATGATGCGGTATTGATTGAAAACATAGCGAGTCTATGTTTTTTGTCAGGCTTGAATCCAGAATTTGATCAGTTGAGAGTTTAAGTTATTGGCAGATCTCCTTTTCTCTCGCTTAAGGCGGCACACTTTTTAATCTAACGAGAAGAGACCAAAAGAAATGCCATGCTTTATACTGCACCAGTTGAGAAGTCGGGCTTAATAGCCTATATTACTCATGAGCAGCCGAAGGATGTTACTTTTGATAAAGATCATTTGCACTGTGATTATTGTGAAAAGGCCAGATATAGAAAAAGAGACTTGCTGGAAGTTGCATAGGAGACCTACTAGGGGCCGAAGGCGAAAACGAGCTAACTCCACAAGGGCTCAAGCAAATTTGCTAGAAACTATAGAACCATCCAAGGAATCTGCTTCAGTTGATAGTCTTTCTTCTGATGAAATTCAACATTTCAGGTGCCTCATGTCACAACTCAACTCTTCCTCCAGTGCTACGTCCAATTTTGTCAAGTCAAGTAAGACTTTTGGTCGACTTGACTCATGGATTATTGATTTTGGTGCGAATAGACATATGAAAGGCATTTTAAAAGGCTTTCTTAACTACTCTTCTTGTCTAAAGGGGGGGATAGTGACAAGGTGGCTAATGGGTCAATATCACCAAAGCTCTAAACTGTAAGGTCAAATTTTTTCTTGATTATTGTATCTTTCAGGACCTTCAAATAGGGAAGAGGATTGGCAGTGGTAGAGAGCATGATGACTTATACATGATGGAAGATAGTCAAGGCTTGGTCGTTTTTGAGGAATATCAGGATGTAAACCAGGAAATAATACAGTGGCATAGGCGGTTAAGGCATCTATCATTTTTTTTTATAGAAAAACTATATCCCATTTTATATTTTAGAGCTCGATTGGATTCTTTATCTTGTGATGCTTGCAAGTATTCTACGCATACTAAAAATTCTTACCATTCAAGTGATAATAAAGCCATTGTTCCTTTTATGCTTATTCATTCTAATATTTGGGGGCCTACATGGACTGCTTCTTTGTCTGGAAATCGGAGGTTTGTTACTTTCATTGATTGTTGCACTAGAATGATTGGGGTGTATTTGATTAAAGCAAAAAGTGATGTTTTCTACTGTTTTCAATCTTTCCATAATATGGTGCACAATCAATTTGATGCTAAAATAATGGTGTTGTGAACTGATAATGGGACGAAATACATGGATAGTAAGTTGGTACTTCTTTGGAGTCTCATAGGATTATGTCTTATACTAGTACTCAAAATGGGGTAGCTGAAAGGAAAAATAGACATTTGTTGAAAGTTGTTTGATCCCTTATGTTTACTATGAATGTTCCAAAGTCATACTGAGGGGATGCTATACTAGTGGCAGCCTATCTTATTAATCGAATGCCTCTCAAAACTCTCCAATTCTGAACTCCTTTAGAAGTCTTAACTGGGAAACATGGCTATACGATTCCACCAAAGGTTTTTGGGTGTGTCTGCTTTGTCCATACTAGGAATGATGAGAAATTAGACCCGGGGGCCCTGAGATGTGTTTTCATTCAGGGGGAGAGCAGTGAAGACAAAGTTGTGCCTGTGGTACTTCATGATCTTTTACAGAGGGAGAATGAGGAGACTGATGTTCAAGGGGAGACTGATTTTCGAGGGGAGAATGTTGTTGGATGTTTAAATAAACCTGATTTGTTGAGATACTCAAGAAAGAATAGGTCTGAAGAAACCATCGTGCTTCCTACCCTGCAAGAATCCTCGGGTGAGTTATCTTTCGATTTTGATTTAAATTTACCCATTGCTCTGAGAAAAGGGGTCAGGTCGTGTACAAAACATTCCATTACTAACTTTGTTTCTTATGATTCCTTGTCTCCCTCCTATAGAGCCTTTGTTTTATCTCTTTCCTCTATGTCTATTCCACAGGATTGGAGGGAAGCTATCACAGATCCAAATTGGAAGGAAGCCATGGTAGAAGAAATGAAAGCTCTCGCTAAGAATGAAACCTGGGAACTAGTTACTTCTCCAGGCAAGAAGCTAATAGGCTACAAGTGGGTGTTTACCGCAAAACACAAAGCTGATGGTTCAATTGAAAGATTCAAAGCCAGATTAATGGCAAAGGGATTCACTCAGACCTATGGAGTTAATTATCAGGAGACATTTGCACCTGTTGTTAGAATGAACACAATCAGAATCTTACTATCATGTGTAGCTAACTTGGATTGGGATTTGCAACAATTTGATGTGAATGCATTCCTACATAGAGGTTTGGAAGAAGTTTATATGGAGATTCCTCATAGTTTTGATAATGAGAGAAATCGAGGAAAGGTGCACATATTGAAGAAAGCCTTGTATGGGTTGAAACAATCTCCCAGAGCTTGGTTTGACAGGTTCAACAAAGCCATGATCTCTTTTGGGTATCAACAAAGCAATGTGGATCATACCCTCTTTTTGAGGCCTAAATAAAGAAGCACAAGACAATTTTTTAGTTAGAAGATGCTTCATTCAATAGCTTGTCCATAAAACAATTTTAGATAATGATGATATCATTTAACAATTTTGTGCTCCTAATAGTATTTCTAATTTTTATTTATCTTTTTCCAATTAAAAAAGGGTAAATCATATTTAAAATCTTGTACTTTATCTAATTTTACAATACTAGTCAAAACTACCAATCCTGACAATTAAATACCCAAACTTTTAATTTGTTGCAAAACTAGCCCATTGTTAAGTTTATGGTTAACAGAGCTGATATGACCTAACATGTAAACTCAACCTTTGACAAATCAATACTCTAACATGAAAATTATTAAATATATTAAAAATATTTTCTAAAAAAACTCTAATGTGTCCTATAACATTTTTATGTTTTCCTTTTCTAAACATTTAGCCTATATTACTCTATGGCTTTAATCTTTAAATTTTAAATTATTGTACAAGAGATGTCTATTAATTGGATGCTTCTAGCCTTCCATATAATCTTCTTACAAGAGGCATGCTCTTAGCCTTAAAGGTCATCTCACTGATACTTACCAACAATGGGTTGTGCAACTCTATAATTAGGCTAATAACCTTTTACCAATTAACCTTCTTATAGTTTCTTACTTTCTTGCTTCATTCACTGTACCTTGTAAAGGGAAGGGATGGACAAGTTTACTATGGTGGAAGTACAATATCAGGTCTATCAATGGGGTTCACACAAATTACAACAACTTTGAGGGGCAAGAATGTGGTGAATTGCTTTTACCATATGACTCATGAAACTTAAGATGTTTTGGACATTTATCTAGTTGGGATTAGGCTCATTTACAACTTATTGTTTGTGATTTTCCATCTATAAGGTATGGAATTTAGTATCCTATTATTCCAAACAAATGATCTTCTTTCTACTTGTAAGAAGTAGATAGTGTGTATTTACATTTCTCAATTATTATATTGTGTACGTTTTTATCTTATGAATGATACATATTACATAAGTTTGGCAACAAATTAAAAACCTCATGTAATAAAACTTTTGGCTAAATGTCTAAAAAATGGAAGTAAAAGAAATAGGACATAACATGTAGACTTTTCTATAGATTTTATTTTTCTAATATTTTAATATATTAATAATTTTCATGTCAAAGCATTGATTTGTCCAAGGCCAAGTTAACATGCGAAGCTATGTCAACACTATTAACCATAGAGTTAACAACATACTAATTTTACAACAAATTAAAGTTTGTGCATTTGATTGCCAATTTTAGTATTTTTTTACTTGTATTGTAGAATTAGGCAAAATTTGAGATTTTAAATGTAACTTACCCATAAAATAATTCTTATATATCTTTCTTAAGTGATGTGTTCTCATTTGGAAATCCTATGTTTTCTTGGCATCATTTATATTTTCATGGATGGAGTCATTCATATATTTTAACTCATCTTTCAATTTTTCATTTTTAAAACATGCATTTAACAATTTTCATATTTACTTATAGTTGGAAGATAACCACTTCCTTTCCTAAATCAAGATCAAAGATGCTTAAGCAATTCATTATAAGTCAAATCATCATTCTCATTAACATCATGATTTATATATGGTATCAAATTATTATGTTTCATAAAGTACATACTGAGAACCTTTGTTCAAATGCATCACTTTCTAATTCATTTGTATGATCTCATATAATTTTGATGGCTTACTTTTTTAAATATTCTCTATTATTTTCTTTATATTTATCCATTTAAACTTCGCATATGCCAATTTAATAAACAATATTAAAAGTGAGTTTTCTAATACATATGACTACTTCCATAAAAATAGTATTACTTCCATAAAAATAGTGACTTGTAAATGATTTGTCCCTTTTAAGAAAAAGATAATCCATGTGACATAATCTAAGTGGTTAGATATGTAGGATTGGTCTTGAATATAGCAAAAATAAAATTCTTACTTTGAAAATAGGATAAAAGAAATAACGATCCTTCATGATTTAAATCAGTCTAAAAATTGTTATTATTTTTAATTTTCTAGAAAGATCTCTTCTCTTAAACTTCTATTTGAAAATGTAATAGTAGAACACTTATGAGATAAATTGAAAATATGAACTAATCAAATGTTGCTGACATGATTACTTTACTCATCTTTTAAACTCGAAATGAATCTAACAAACTCGACCTGAACTGATTAAAAACCCAATTTGTCAAAGAAGGTTGTAACCTTCTAAAAATATGTGTTAACCTAGTTTTAACTAAAAATAAAGTTGCATGCCTTGATGAAATCTTTAATTTATTGCTTAGTCGGTTGAACTTTTGAGTTTAAGGTTGTTGGATTGCTTGATATTTGAGTTATAGATGGGTGAGTTAGGTTGGCAGAGGAAAGTTGCGAGAATGGACTATTCCAAACTTATAATACAAAAACTAATAAAGGTATGTTTTTATAAGTTTTATGTAACTTATAGCAGACTGCGATATGAAATGAGGTAGAATGTTTTTTATTTGCAAGAAATTTTAGTGATTTTATGCTAATTTTTGAAAGAAAATGGGGAATGCAGATGTTAGGGTTTTCTTATAAACATTTATGGATTTTTATTGTTAAGGTTCGATCACAAATTATTGACATATTTCTTTCATTTATACTATGGAAATAATACTTTCAATTTTGGCATTAATAATATCTACTATCCAATTTTGCTATCTTTCTATCAATTTTTATGTGGTCCATTTTAAATGGAATGATTGGTATATGGACTGATTTATTTGTTTTCACTTCTTTGTCATATAATATTGAGGACAATATTTAATAATTTGTGGTTGATTTTATGTTGGCCTTTAGTTATTTTTCATTACATTATGGACTAACTAGTACAACTCTCTTTTTATTGCCCAAATCTATAATTTTATGGGTATTTTTTTTCCATATTCAACAACAATCTTTATTGATAGTATATAAAATATATTTTAAATCTTGTCTTGAGGCGGTAGAACATAGTGATAAAAGTTTAGGGTTTTGTTGAACTTAATTTGATGTTTATAACCTTAAGTTCATTAAGTTTAAAACTTTTATGACATAAGTTAACAATAATCACTATCTACTATAATTTGGAAAAGGTAGAAAGCACAAGTGATTTATGTGATTGTCTCAATACCTAAAGCTACAAGAAACTCGAGACTATAACAATCGTTAACCGAGATAAGACATTTTTACAATGCAGTGTGATTCAAATTTCTATGCCTTTTGATCTCACATTTGATGATCGAGAAAATAATAAAATATCTTATATGCAATATCTATATTCTTTTGGAGTGGTAATCATATTCTAAATAAATTTGGCAGTATATTAATATTATGAATGAATTTGTGTATGCTAAGATAAGGCTTTGTATCTGTGTGTAGTGTTTATGTTGTGATTGTAATATATTCCTTTGAATTAAGGCAATGAAATCAGTTCTGAGGTTCATTTTTCTAAAAAATGATAGGTTCTTTCCTTATTTTCTAAGTATTTCATTAATAATTGTTCTTAAGGATGTATGTTCTTTTAAACAACTGTTAGGAGGATATGAGACCATAAAAAAGAGATGACATTTTTTAAATAGGGGAAGAAAGGATTAATTTCCTTTAATTAAAGATTAAATGATAAAAAACATTTTATGCTTTATTTTTTTATTTATATTGAAAATGCATAAATAAATATGTTTCACTTTTCCTTTTAAGTTTTTCATATTAACCTGCAAGAGTATAATCCTAACATGCCTATTTTATTGAAAATGTTATCTTAATTTAATTGTTTTAAAAGTATTGATATATACCCAAGTTAAGATCTAGTTTTAGCATAATGGGACCTTCAAATTTGTCTCTAGTATATATTATGAAAGAGGAGAAATGTACAGCTTTGGGATGCAATCAGATCTTTTGACTGCTACAGTTCATTTTCATAACAAATACTTACGTTATAAAGAGCTTTTGCAAATTAATTACAATTTTCCATATGAATCTTTTGTGGATGACATTAGAGACTTGAGAAATGAGATGAAAATCATTGATATGATCAAATTAATTGAAAAGAACAATTATGAGCTTGTTGAAGTAATTATGGACAACGTTGATTATCTTTTATTGAGACATAATGAAGGATACGTACAAGAGGTTATGGTAGTTAATGGTCATTATATTGTTGGTTCTTTTTGTGAGGGAGGTCAATCTATTGGCGCTTTTAGCAAACAATTTGCTTTTGAGGTTGAAAAAGAAGAATAGTTTGATTATGTTATAGAGAGGGAAAATAGTTTCCTTATGTTATAAAGAGCAAGAATAATGTGCTTGAACTTATAGAGAGGTGTTGGTTATTATGTATAATTACTAATTAAAGGTAATACTGTATTTTTCCTATATTAGGTTAAGTGTATAGGTTATTTGTATATAACCCTTTGTAATCTTATGTTCAACGTAATTGAGTCATGATAGGTGTAGAATGCATTATATTTTTATAGGTAATTTGATATGTGTTTAGTGGTTAAGTTGATAGTTTAGTGTGTATTTAGCTTAAGATTTGTATTAGTTCATAAACATTTGTGTTTTAAGTATTCTTTGGGTGATAACATGTTTTTGAGCTTCAATTATATATATATATATGAAGTGTTGTGATGAGTTTGCTAGTGTTTTAGGACATTCAGAAGAGTTTCGGAGAAGAACCGGGATCATGACAAAAGCACCAACATTGGGCCACGATCGTGGCAAATATGCCATGATTGTAACATAAGCTCAAGCATAAGGCCATGATCATGGGGAATTTGCCACGGTTGTGATAGAGAACAGGTAAACTAACCACGATCGTGCACCAAGGGCCATGATTGTGGCCTGTGTACAAAAAGACGCGGAGTCACTTTCATATTCGAGTTTTTGAGTGGTGGTTCAAACATTTCGGACCCCGAAAAGACACTAGGATTGCCTTAATTGGAAAAGACTATAAAAAGATAATGATGGAACCCTAGAAGGGAATCTACATTCTGTCTACATTTAGAAATCTAAAAGAGAGAGAGAAAGAAGAGAGAGAGAAAAGAAGAAGAGGAAGAAGAAGAGGGTTTTGACGCTGAAGCTTCTCGGAATAGGTGATCTCCTAATGCGCTGCTGCTCTCTTGAATCATCCAACCTGAGTTTCATTTCCTCCCCAGTTAGCTTTTTATTCATTTAATGTGTAAGATTGAGATGAGTTGTATGGATATGGATTTTGAGTTGCTCATGACGATCTAACTTTACCTTCGGATTTTGCTTATCTTTAATGTTAATCTAGTTGATTTGTGTTTATTGAGTTCGGTGTTGTGATTGATTGTTGTATTTGCATATTTCAGTAATAAACTGAGAGGGTGAATCGGATAAAAATGGTTAGATTGGATTAACAAGAGTTAGGCAATCTAATTGACCACTTAATCAATCTAGTCGGTAATTTCATGGGGAGAGATTCGTGCGAGACCCGATTGTTTATTATAGAGATTAAGAATTTATTAGAATTGTGGGTAATTTGTGAATTGAGAGATTACAAGTTCATAATTCGAATAGAGCTTACAATTTAGGGAATGATTATAACTCGATAAAGAATAATCAACCCTACGATCATCTAGAACCGACATCCTATAAACACATAAAAAGCCAGATGAATATTAATGATAGGTAAATCTCTTCTCTCATAACTTGATTAATTCTCTCTTCAGATTTGCACTATTGTGTTATTCGATTGTTGCTAGTTTGTTTTGATTTAGTTTACTTTTCAGTTTTTATTCAAATTTGAGTCTTAAACAAATCACAACTTGAATTAAGTGGTGCCTAAGCACAATCTTTATGGGACGATATTTATTTTTTACTATAAGTAACGACCTATATACTTGCGGTTTTTAGCGTAAAACTAATAATTGGTTTTGCAATCAACAAGTTTTTGGTGCCATTACCGGGGATTATTTTGTTTAGCATCTTGTTTAGTTTAGGTAACTTTGATTTAAGAGTGTTTAATACTTTTCCTTTGAGTTTTTGCAAGTGTATCAACACAAGATCTTTAACACACCACTACCATAGAGCATATAACCAAAAATCTAGGACATTCAAGAACATACCCTATGAGAATGACATGTTAGAGCAATCAAATTCACTACTATGACATTATATAGAACATAAGTTATCATAAATTCAATATTTCTCATTTCATTTCACAAACATTATTTGCATTGTCATTACATCTCATAATCCGTATATGTACATTACAAAAACATCTGAGTGTTTACTGTTCTTTACAAAATATCTAGCATGAAAGGAGATGCTAAAAGAAATAATCTACTTGAACTTCTTAAACATCAGTTGACCAGACCTTTGAGTCATTCCTGATTCCAAAATTGACAATATTAGACTGCTACTAGATTGCCTTAGAAGCTAAGTCTCCTCAGTAATTGAAAAGCAATGTTGCAATTTTGATTAGTTTTGCGAACTTAGTGAGTGAACTATCATCGATGTGCTCACTCGAGTCAAACACAACATCACAAATATATAATCAAATTCACAAGTATATCACATTAGCTTGAATTAATTCCCATACAGTTTTGTATACCAAATCACATTATACATCATATCTCAATAAGAACATTATAATACAAACATGTCATATAATCTTTTCAGAACAATCCAATCTTTCACCTTAGTCATTCATATCATCAACATGTATACAAGTATTGTTGGATCCCGTTTCCGAAATCCAACTCTTAACAAAATACCATATCATACGATCATACCTTAACTAACATCGCTTAGTTTTTTTTTTGCCATCAAGACGCACACATGTCTATGTCCATCACCAATTCAAACCATAAACAAAAGCACTTCAATATATATCCAATCCATCCATACAATTCATCGGACCTCCTGTCCGGAATCCCAGCATAAACAAACACAACCAATCATCATCACAATCCAGTCACATTCATATCCATATCTTAATACAATATACAAAAGTCATACTTCATACTCATCATGAAATAATGCTTACAAAACACTAACGGCCTTCCAAGCCATATACAACATCAATCTAAGAATCCGAATCCAAATACAAAAGACACAAAAGCCCCCAAAATTATCAACATATGCATAACCAAACAAAGCCTCTACTTTCTTTCACTTGATCTTCTTCTCATCACCTGTGGATGGGAATGAAGGGGGGTGAGCTTACGCTCAGTGGGTAACAATTTATAACAAATAAATAAGCAAAACCTTTGAAATCTTTTTCCTTTTCTACTTCTAGAAAACTTTCTTTGAAATCCGTAAAGCACATTTTCAAAAAGTCTTTACTCGCAATAGTCAAAAATCGCAATTGGAAGTGTTCTGATTGCTTTGAAAATTCTGAATGATATTTAAATGCTCAACTATAGTTGAATGTTTGACTTAGGTTTGATGACTATGAGATTCTGACTATGCATCATAAATGAATGTTATACATGGCATATTCTGTATTTGATACATTTCATAAAATACATGCTCAGATAAAGGCGTGGTGATCAAAGTAGCTAGTTTGATAGAGCTTTAAGCTCAGTATTCTTCACGTAGAGCTTTGCTTCGTGACACGTAGAGCTTTGCTCCATGAATTATGTTTTGACTGAGCCCAATGGGCCAGTATTGGTATTCGTGTATGAAAGGCACTCGATTACAACAATAATAACAAATCTAGAGTCTCATATGCATCTGTAATTTTATATATATGTGTTAAGTCAAAATGACTTTACGATTAATAATTTTGATGAAGGCCAAATAATAGTGAAAGAAGAAAGTAAGACGAGGACAGAAGAAAAATGAGACGAAAGCAAACTGAGACGGAAGCAGATACAAAATGAGACAGAAGCAAAATGAGATAGAAGCAGATACAAAAATGAGACGGAAGAAACTAAGACAAAGACCCAATACCACGTCGGATGATTAAACAGTTTGAGTTAGTTGCAAAATTCAACTGAATAACTGTTTCTTCATGCTGCATATGGTTGTTGTCTCCTGTATGCGGAGACAGAACGGAACAAAAATTTGGAGATGGAACAGAACAAAAATTGGAGATAGTGAGGTGTTTGTTTGTGATGGATAGAACAAAAAAAACTGTTTCCGTCTCGAGGACAGAAATATGTTTGGTTGCAGTGGACAGAACATAAAAATTGTGTCAATAAAGAAAATATCCCTGCTCCTTAATATGATTAAAAATATGTAATTCATTGATAATTTTATAACGAATGATTTGTATTAGTAAAAATGTTAACAAATAATAAAAAAATTAATAATAATAATAATGATAATAATAAGATAATTAATTTCGTATAATAAAAATAAGAATAAAAAGAAAACAAAAATGAACTAAATAATAATAATAAAAATAAGTACAAAATGTATAATAATAACAAATACAAAATTTATAATAATAATAACAACAACAAAAACAACAACAACAACAAAAAAATTTATAATAATAATGATAATAATAAGATAATTAATTTTGTATAATAAAAAAATAATAAAACAAAATTGAAATAATAATAATAATAATAAGTACACAATATATAATAATAATAATAAATTTTAATAATTGTTGGACCCCGAACTTTTCATGAAATTTTGAAGTGTCAAGTGACATGAAATGAGGAAATTAGAGTTAAGAATGTGAATTGTTAGATGAGATAAAGATAGGAGAAAAATGCTTTTGTTATTGAGGTTTATGTTAAGGTATGACCTAAAATGGCGTTTGAAGTTTAAATGAAATTGTTAG
>JANZLH020000079.1:1409081-1421772 GCA_026770325.2 Erythroxylum fimbriatum | reverse complement strand
TCAGTACATCAAGAACCTTTCATTTGTTACCTTCTTGTCAACTGTAAATTAACATTCTAAGCCCATTGATCTGTTAAACAGCCACAAATAGCATTCTTTTGCTGATTTGAACCTGACGAAAGACAGCGATTAGTCAGTTCTAGTAAGAAAAATCTCAATCAGAAGTCCAGATTAGAGAAACGATAGCTCATATGAAATAATGATAATGTAAGCATTGTTAAACTAATATGCTAAAATGATTAGAACAACAGGGGAAGTACCTTTATCTATGAAGCATACAATATTACTAAAAGAGGAAGTATCTTGATACACCATCAGATTTCTTGAATAAAAAGTTCAGAATCACTCGAGCCCAAAAAAAATTAGATACACCAATTTTTGATCCATCTATAGAGGTCTGTCAGTCTCAAAACATAACTCATAACTCATCACTGCAGGCAAAACCAATATGATCCAACAGATGGGATGCTTCCATAAATACATTTGATGTATCTAGAAATCACATATCAAAGAAATAACAAATGAAACAACAGAGGAAGCAACGAGCAAGACAAGCACCACATAAATTCAATATTGTCCAGAAAACATAAAATTGACCTATACGAAGGCATAGGTCGATACCTGCAAAACCCATACAAATTAACCTATAGCTGTACTGGTGTAAGCTGGAGTTCATTTCTTTTCTGCCTTACCCATGAACAACACACCCATTACCCATACCTTCGAAACCCATGAATAGCACACCCATTACCCATAACTTCGATAAACAAAATCGACGGGATGAAAGAGTCTTACCGAGAACAGAGGAGAGAGCGTCGGACGCTGAGTTGGTTGAAGGGAGAGTGCGAATCTGGAGAAGACAATCGGGAGGTCAAGTGAAAAATAAGGAAAGTTTCCCCAATCTTTAGTTGTAAACACAAAAAACAAATGCTTTACCTTTAACTGCAGAGACGAAGCAGAGAGAAGAGGGAGAGAGTATTTTTCATAAGCAGTCACTGGGGACACGAAGCAGAGGACGAAGGAGTGCGAGATACACACAGAGATGAGTCTTAGGGTTGGGGACCAAAAGGAATATCCGCAGTTGTGTTATGAGGCTTAAAACTAAAAAAAATACCTAGCGTTTTGTTTTTTGTTTTGTTTTGTTAAAAAGAATCCATCTATAGGACCAGTTTCTCTTGGAGAGTCGTCGGCAACAGTGAGCCGTGGAAGGGAAGAGTGAGGAGGGAGAGCTGAAAGAGAGTAGGGGCGGAGAGGAAGAAAGAAACCAGAAGAAAAACGCGACAAAGAAAGTAGAAAAATTGTGGGAAACAAAAAATTTAAAATATTAACCGAACAAGCAGCGACGTTTCCTTTAATAAAACGTGACGAATTTCATTTTGCTACGTTTGATGAAAAACACGTCACAAAAAGTCTAATAAATCAGCGACGTTTTATACAAACGTCGTAGAAAATTAGCTCTTTTTGTGACGTTTCTTAAACGTCACAAAAAGACTTAATAATTAGTGACGTTTTTTTATCAAAACGTCCCAAATTCTATATATTTGTTGTAGTGGGACATTCACGTGTTGCAGTATCTACGAATTTGAAAAGAAACAACCAATCTGCATCAAGAGGAATTTTCGTACATGCTATAGTTTTCAGTTATATATCTCATTGTGTTATGGTCTTTTCTGCAGCGTATTGTGAATACTCGGGCCATATGCGATCCATCAGTAAAGTGGCTATAAATAGAACCTAAGGAAAGGATGGAAGTTATCTAAGTTTTCCATCTCTATTTTTTTTTAGTTTTTCATAAAAACTCTCTTTTCTTGTTTTCAGTAGGCATAGTTATTAGGCTCTCTTTAATAGATGTTAGTAGTAACTATGAATATTATTGGCTAACTTTCTTTATCTTGGTTAAAGAAAGTTGAAGCCCTTAGAACTTTAAGGAATAAGAGATAATTGAGTCTTATTGCGAAATGTCATATCTATTCATCTATTGACTTGTTCTTTTGTGTTTTTTTATGATTATTTTGATTGATTTTTCATATATGTGATTAATTTATTGATTGAAATAATCAAATACTAGAATAAGCATTAAATACATAAAAGTTTAATACATTTAATTTTTATAGTGACTAATAGCTTTAATTTGTTATGTTAGAAATTGTTAACTTCCGAAAAGAACATTCAGCTAAATTAAATACAATTATAGATGTTGTATTATCTTGTTTCAACAATCTTTCTTTTTTCATAACTATTATTAATTAAATTTTGGATCTTTTTTATGGTTGTTAACAATATGGGGTTAATCAAATTACATGTTTTTGATTAATTAATCCTAAGAAAAGACAAGTATTTAATACTTTAGGTCAACTTATACTAGAGGTACGTGACCATTTTCATCCATATTTTTATATGATCCATTTACATATGAAAAATCAGTGTGGAGAGTGAGTATAACATAAATATTTAAGTGTGTAACAAAATATAACATTATGTGCGTAACAAAAAAAAAAGAATGATTTAAGTGTATAATTTTTTTTATAAAAAGGATTATTTTCAATTTTTACCAAATACTTTCTAATAGGGAATGAAAATAAGAGAACATTCTACTAACACAAGATATTTAGAGACTATCTACAAAAACTCAATCCCAAAAAGTTGTGTTATAAAGATAGACTTCTATAAAGATTTTGATTCAGTCAATTAGAACTTTATAATTCAAGCATTAGAAGTAATTGGTTTTCCCAAACAACATATCGGATCAAATAGTTCATAATCACAACTTTCTACTACATTCTTGTCAATTAAGAGCCAATTTCAAGGCTAATACATGCATACTTGTCAATTAAAAGCCAATAATTGACAAGCATTGGTACTATTGTCGCCTACAACCAAATTCAAAGAGAAACCAACTTCTGTTAATACAAATTAATATAGTAGTAGTAGTAAGTGGATATCGTTCTCATGAGGAATTTTAACGGTGAAGAGTTTAATGAGTTCAAAACTAAGACAAAGTAAAAAGGGGAGGGATTTTGGTTTAAGTTTACAGTAATGTAAAAAAGAAGACAAAATTTGAAATTTAACTAAATTAATTAGATCTGAAAATTTATTAGAAAACCTTGGTTTCGGGTCACTGATGTTATCACGCTAAAATGGATCCTTGATATAAAATTTTAGTTCATTAATAAACATTCATTGGGGGATGTTTTCTCTTACATGTAATAACTAAAAATATGTATCTTAAGCATTCTTATTAATCAACAACCTAGATACAATCATAAGTTCAATTGAATAATAGCTTTAAGAACTAAGAAACCAATGAATAAGATAATACATGTACGACATGCAATTAATCAAGATAAGTACCTTCTTAGAATTTCCGACTCTAACGTAAAGAAGGTAATCCTAATTGCTACTTGTGATTAACAAAACTGAATGTCATATTTCATTAATCTAGCTATTAAACGAATCAATCCCTAGTTGCACACCTAGAAATCAATCAATTCAATTAGAAAAGTAATTCAAAAGATACTCAATATTCATCAACAAAACAAACATTATTGAAACATCTCACAAATAATTGATGATAACATGGTTTCCCTCAACCAAGAGAAGGGTTTTAGCTACTCATAATGGAATTGAAAATAAAAGAAATAACAAAACACTTAGTCTCCATCCCTGGTCTTTTCCTAAAGAATATGAAAATCCCTAGAAGAAAAGTGCAGAAATTGAGAACCAATAGTGGATGTTGAGAAAATAGAAAAAAAAGTGCAGAAATGTAAAAACTAGTCCTAAGTGTTCTGTAGTGAACAGTAACACGTCTTGCCTCCTTAATGCCTCCCTGATTCAAACTTTAGTTCTTACCTTTGGAGGTCAAATAAAAAATTATGCAGGGATTGCAATATAGGGTTCAATCTCGGGTTGTTTCACTTAATTGGAACCTAAATGAATGGACCTAAGTTAACCTATATGTCATGCTATGCAAACTAATTAGGAAAAAGGGGGGTTGATCTTTGAAAACATCAATTGAACTAAAATGAATTGTAAAAAGTATGTAAAATGTATTTTTGGATTTTTCGGAATAGAAAAAATGGAAAGATTAGAACTAGTTATTAAACAAATGATAGAATCCTCTTGAAAATGAGCTATGGCCATCATAGTTTGAAGTTGATTTTTATGGAGTAGAAAAAACTAAGCTTAAAAATGAAAACCTTAAAGGACTCTTTAAGTCCAGGATCTTGATCAATGGGACTCCATTTCTCAATATCTCATTAAGCACTCTTAGTGTGTGTGGTGAATAAGTCCATGCAATAAGTCATTTTGTAATCTAGAATCAACTCAATATCAAACACAAATATGCAAGATAAAAGAGAATCAACAAGATCATAAATAGACATATATGAGACTTCATATATTTAAGCTCAAAGTTCTACATAAAGAAATCTAAACCACAGATTGAATATCCAACATTTGATTAAACTATAATCAAGTATGTTCTACTACAAATCATAAATCCTAAACCTAGGAATTTATAATCATAGCTGAACATGGATTAACTACTCCCCTCTTAAGCTCATAGAACTCCAGCCATTGCTACATCTTCAAGAGGAAGGGAAAACGCTTAGCCACGCATAGCAATGGGAAGCTTCATAACTAGGAGAGAATTCAAGCTACCCATGATGGAAGTTTGCGTTGGAAATGTTGGAAAACGATGGAGAGAGAAGAGAGAGATTAGAGGTGGATGGTAAGATGATGATCGATGATATGTTGTGTCTATCGACTCCTTCTTTTTATCCCGAAATAGGATTCTTTGAAAATGGGTTGGTGGGTCGGGTTTGCACAGTAGGTAAAACATCCGAAAATGGTTCAGGTCTTCGAAGGTTCATCGCGATGAACTTTTCCCGAAAGATTTCTTCAATAATTTGCTGATTTCACCGCGGCGAACACATTATCCTCACTGTGGTGAACTTTTCCCAAAAGGTTCTTCAAAGATTTTCTGATTTCGCCTCGATGAAACATCATCCTCGTCGAGGCGAACTTTGCCTTTTGCCTCGTTGACTTGTGTTCTTGGACTTGATCTTCACTCTATGGCTCTACATCTTCAATGTCCTACAATGACAAATAGTAGTTTGCGGTATCAATTGTTTTAAAGATCAATTGAGTGCAATTACTAACTATTTGTGACAATTGTACCTTCAAACTACATTAATTGAAGGCAAACACTCATAAGCTAAATTAAGCACAATATCTGATAATAAGAGCCAAAAAGCATAACAAAAACCATGAAATTGTCACCTCATAATATAGAAAACTTGGGTTTAATCAAATTCTCCCATACTTAGACCTTTGTACTCCTTGACAAAGCTTATAAAAGTCGAAGAGACACAAATGCAAAAGAAAATATTATCCATGCTTAAAAATGAGAGCAGAAAATCAGTTAAATCACTTTCTCAAAAATCAACCCAAGCAGACTGAAAGAGCGCTAAGAAAATAAACACTATAAGCATTTAATCTAAGAGATCAAGCAAAAGAGATTTCTCTCAAGGGATGGTGTTTAACTCTCAACTCACTTATTTCGGAATAATTTCACTTTAAAATCTGCTTAGTCCATTCTCTACTATAAGCTTGTGATAATTCTACCTCTCCACCACAAGAACTATAATTTCGAAAATCAAGAGAACTTTTAAGGTTGTAATCTACAGAAGGCTAAATTAAATGGATTGAATAGAAGAAAAAGATGAGCAACATGCATAATAATTATTTTCCACATGAACAAATATCAAAGATGCGAAAGAAAATGTTTTTTTTAGAGAAAGCTTTATGAACTTTTTCTTTCTTTTCTTTTTGAGAAAGCCTTTTTATTATTATTATTATTTTACTTTCTTTTCTTCCTTGGCTTTTCTCAATAACCATACTCTTTTGAGAAAGCTTTCTGAACCTTTTTTTAAAGACATATATGAATTCTGCTATCTAAAAAGATCAACTTAAACTAAGAAACTGGAAATAAAATATTTACATCAATATGAAGACATGTGCATGCACTCAAAAATATGGCTAAAGGGGCTAGCAATGGTTAAGTGTTTAGGGGTTTGTGTTTGGATGAAGGGTTTTGAAATGAATGCCTCAATCATATTCACAGAATTTTAGTTCATCAAGCCTTGATTAAGAATTAAAACAAGTTCTAGAGAGATATGAAACTAAGCAGATACATACAGAAATGAAAGAATTCAAGCCCAAATATCCTTCCAATAAGATTAGTATCTCAATTAAGCAATCTCAAGGTTTAAAAACGTATAGTGCCACTCTCTCAGCATACCCTCACTTGCTTCTCCTGAAAACATTGAAAATAGAATTAACCAAAATCAACTACCATTTAAAAACATGGATGGTTTTCTCAAAAATCACATGGACAACTTTGAAATTTATAAAATCTTCTATACACAGGAGTGAGAAGAATATAATTTAGGAGAAGTATTGAAATGGGGGAATTAAAACAAAAATATCCTTTTTCTGATTATGAAAGGATTTAACTTTGCCGCGATGAACTAACAATTAGCAGCTTCACCATGGAGAAATGTTGCAGAGAAAAAAAAACACTTGAAAAACATGCAATTAACCTCAATTACCAAGTTTAACAATTTGTAGAGGACACACAATTGACGTGTACAAGCAATTAAATGGCCTAAATTTGATGCAAAGATAAATTGCCGAAATGGAATAACCTCCCCCACACTTAAACATCATATTGTCCCCAATGTGAATAACAATCAAAATACCGTGATGCAGGGAAAAGTAAGAGGAAGGCCATTGAATAATAACACACCGGGAAAAACACAATGAGAATTATATAAACAATCGGCCATTAAGTATGTGAATAACAACAATGTAATTGAGTACTCAGCATACTAAAAACTAAAACATTACTAGCTAAAACAAAAAAGAACAAATGACTCAAACTACTCCATGGGAGGGTCAGCCTTAGATCCAGATGGACTTGCTCCAAATGTGCCAGCGCCGCTTAGTGGGTCATCTTCATTAGATGGTAACTGAAAATGAAATTTCTTGGTGAACAACGCATCCATACACCAGCAATATCACCTATCTCAGTCATATAAGGCTTCTCTCTCCCTATGTCGTGCTATCTCCTAGAAGAGAGTGTCGTAGAGTTGGGAGAGATCCATACAAAGTCCGTTGACCTTACCAGCGAGGGTTTGTAAAGTAACAAGCTCAGGAGTGCCCTGAGCAGGAGGAGCATCCTCAACCGGTGCCATAACTACAGAGGTTGCACCAATATCATGAGCATGGGTGAGGGACGAGGTGGGTGAATGGTGGGGTGCTTAAGCGGCCATACCTAAAGTATAACATCTAGTCCCTATATTAAGGGTTAGAACTTAGATTTCGATAATGGAGGAAATAGTAATGTGAGAGTTACAAAAATTTGCGTTTCATGCTCAGCAAAATGTCAGCATACATGCACGTGGATTTGAATTTTTGCACACATGAAAGTAATTGTACATGCACTCATTGACATTCCGGGTATAATTGAATTGTAATGGGATAAGTTCGCAATTAGTGGATTTGATGTTAAATGAGTTTAGAACTAAGGAAAAGTTTTTGGTGATTAAAATGGAAAGTGTAGGAGTAATGTGAGTGCTGTTGAAATGATGAAGTTGAAAACAAGAGTTATGAAAACAAAGTAGTGAGAGAAAGATGAAACACAGTAGTGAGAGAAAGCTTATGAGAAATTTTCGATTTTGATCAACTACAATATAAGTTTACTTTTGATGTGCTTAGAGGTTGTAATGGGTATGGAAAGATTGGATATATGAATTAGGAATGGAAATATTAGTGGGAAGATACAGTAAATGGAAAAAAATGCAGTAGAGCGAGGTAGTGAATATGGGTTTCGGATTTTTAAGCTTTGGAGTATTAGTTTGATTTTGTTTTTTTAAAGTGTATGGAGTAAAGAAATGCATTATCAATAAGTTAGAAGAATTTAAGTTGGAAAAAAAATGAAAATTTGAGTAAGAAGAACCATAGTGGAGAAGAACGATGCACAACGGTGACATTGGGGTTAAAGGAAAAGTTAGTGTAAAATGGAAATGCACCATCATGCCTTTTGAATTTTAGGTGGAAAAGCACCGTCGTGCTTGAGAGTTAAGCAAAAACGCGTTATTTTTTGGTATATTGGATGTTGGACCTCGAACGTTTCTCATGTTTTGTTTTGGTGTTTTAGTGGATTAGAGATTATGAAATTGGAAGAATTAAGGTGAAAGTTTTAGGTCTTGAAGTTTTCATTCAAACCATCTAAGAATGATCTTGATCCAACATCTATATTGAAAGTTATGCCAATTGTCCCAAGATAGGTTCAATATGATTGAGGACCAAATCTTGTTTGATTCTTTCGGCCATAATTTTGTTATCCGACATCCAAATGAAGTGATTCTTTAACCTATAGATTCCTAACACATTTCTTTTTATGTCTCCATGAAATTTATAGCTTTTGATGCTGTTTTGAAAAGGATTGATCGAATCAAGGTAAGGGTATTGATTGGAAGAGTATGAATTGGATGTTTTCTGAACATACTTTGGTATTTTGATGATTTCTAGATTGGTAGAGCCCCAAATGAGATGATTTTTTTATTGTGGGAAACTAGAGACATAAAATTGTAATTTAGTCCCTAAGATTTTCAAATTCTAGATGGAAATTTGGGAATAGTGTACTATTTCAGTCTAACAACAGTCTGAAAGTGCTTGTGCTAATGCTTCAGATTTCTAAACCAAATTAAATGATTTTGGTGTCATTAGAAACTTAAGAGCAGGGGAAATTTTTCTAAATTTAAGTGTTAAGGTTATAGAAATGTTCAAGGGTACTTTTAGCAAGACACTTAAGCATAAAAGACATAAGGCATAAATGGAAGGGCAAATGGGACATTTCTCAATCATTAAGCGCATAACTAGAAAAAGAAGTGTTTTCTTGCTTTTTAATGAAGAAGAAAAACAAGAATTGAGGGATAGAAGGAGAGGATAACGAAAATGAGAAAGAAAGAGGAAGAGAGTTTGGTGGTTTGAGAGAAAAGAAGAGAGTGAGCTAGGGTTTAATTCCTCTTAGTCTTCAAGAAAGATTTTGAAGCAACTCAGGAAGAGAAAAATGTAGAGGAAGAAAAGAGCTTCCCTTTGAGCCAGAGATCCCTTCATTTGGCGGAGAATAAAGGTGAGATCATTTTGAATCCTTTGAATTTTTGACAGGATTTTAGTTCATGGAGTTTAGAAAATGTTTGGGTTTAAGTATGCTAGAATCAATTTTAGTGATTTTGCATATTGGGATTTTCTATTGGATTCCTATTGAATGAGACTTGGTTTGTTTTAGGGAACCAAGAGAATCCTACCCAAGAGTAAAGGGAAAGACAACTTTGACTTGGATTTTGCAAGTGAATTAGGTGGGTAATATATTTATGGTTATTGTGTATATGGGCAATTTTGCCTATGTGTGTGTATATGCTAGAATTGCTAAATTGTGAATTACTATAATGTGTTTATGTTATGCATTGAAAGATGTATGACATTTTGATATAATTGAATTGTGATTTTGATCATGTTATGCCTTGAAATATGTCATGGCATTTTTGTATATAGGAAAGGTATGGAAGTATGACGAAATGATTTGAGCAGTTGATAAAATGATTTTGAGCATGATTATGTGCTTCTGTTTGGGCGAAAGTGGAACCATTCTGTTTGTCACATGCACGCTAACAAGAGCCTTCTCTCGGCTGCCCGCTTGTGACATATGAGCTTCGAAAGTGGACTCATTCTGTTCATGGGGTAAACTTTGGTTTCTCCATTCTGTCTCCATGGAACCCTCAAGTCAATTGTTTGTACATTGCATAATTGAATTGCCAAGTATGATGCATATTTGAGTGTTATGTTTAATGGATGAATCTTCATGTTATGTTCTATGTGATAACATTCAAATTATGAAATTTTGAGCTTGAATTATGGATGATAGAATTGCTATATTAAATGGGATACATACATATATATATATATATGCATATTTTGGTATATTTATAAATATGTGTGTGTGCTTGAATTGTATGGCTCGTTGCCAATGGCGATAAATATATATAAGCCACTAAGCTTCACAGCTCACCCCATTACCTTCCACTCCACGGGTGAAGAGAAAGCAGAACAGCATTGATCCTTGCAAAGTTTGGCAAACACCAAGAATAGAGACTTTTGTAATTTAGTTAGTTCAGAAATTTTTTTTTATATTTAGAATCATATTAAGCATAAGAAATCAATTGTATCATATGTATTTTTTTTGTATTAAGCCAAACGGGTGGTTTTTGAAATGTAAAGATATTATGATCAAACATTTTGTACTGTAACGGACCCAAGTGAATACTGAAACTCTGATGTGTTCAATAAGGTTTACATCTTTTGTGATTGAAATTATTTTCAATAAATCGGGCCGTTTTTATTATCGAGTATTCCGTATATGTGTTTATTGTTAAAGAAAATTTGCAATGAGATTGTTTCAGTTTATGGCTCTGAATGTTGAACTCCGAAAGTGGGGTCCAGCAAGTAGGCATAACCTCTAATATTGCCAAGTCAAAATCCAAAGCACTTAAATGGAAAGTGACTTGTTTGCTCCACTCGGAAAAACTCACACTAGTAAACAAGGTAACAGATGAAGCTTGTGAGTGAAGGCTAATAACTGCAAATATATAAAAGCTTTCTAATTATCAGATTCAAACAGGAAGCACATACATTAAGTATATTGCAGGTTGGCTTTATCATTTGGTTTTGATTTTCTGGTTGAAGCAATGCCATAACTTAACACAACACATATGTCAATACCAATTTCTCCCCCTAGTAATTTAAAAAATGTTAAATCATAGAAGTAGCTAATTACCTCATATTTAGATTAAGCTTTGTATTGAGTAAGACCTGCAACTACAATGTCCTGTCATATTGGATCAAGTGTAATTTTAAATTAGCATTATGTAACTTTTATTATTACATGGAAAATAAGGGATCATTTACAATGGTTGGAAAAAAGCAATAAATTTTTTAAAAAAAAGAATGATGAATTTGCAATGGTATAGAGCTGGTACAACTAAAATCACCATGCCAATACAGACAGGAAGGTATAGTGCAAGGGAATTTGACTATGTATTGCATTCACTATGATTTAGTACGTTGATTAAAGGTATCATAAATGTATGTTATTAACCTTCAACTCAAAAGGAATAATTAATTAATTATGAATTTTAATTGGATTTAAGGTAGAGGCAAAACCTACTTATCTTCTCTAAGCACCAGAGGCCTTTTAAGGGAGAGCAGATATCTAGTAGTTTCATCGTAAACCTCAACATATGGGGGATAGATCCTCTGTCCCCAATAATGTGTACCTATCCTGTCCCATTAAATCCAAGCCCTCTATTTATATGGGACCCACATAAATAGACATATAAATAGAGGGCTTGGATTTAATGGGACAGAGTAGGTACACATTTTTTAGGACAGAAGATCTCATGCCCAACATATGAGAGATGTACCGTATGATTTCCATCATTGCTTTTCTGTCTAATCTTGGTAAAGAGATCCTTAATTGCCAAAACCATAACTCCAAGATTGTCTATGGTCCCAAGCATTGTATAAGTTGTCCTAACTCCTGTAGCACCATAACAGAATAATAATCTGTTCCTTCCCTGGAGAGCACCCCCTCCGTAAGCTTTGTCGTCCTAGAAATCTAATCCATACACTTAGTAGTTTTGGTTTTAGCAATGGATTGCCAATCAAGCAATGATCAACCAACTTTCCATGGATAAAATTTTAAAGGTTCGTGACAAGAAAACATTTGGCCTTTCTTTGGATGAATACGAATGCAAATAGTGAGTATCAAATTCTAACATTTAAATTACTCCCCTTGTTGATTACAAAGGGAAGACTAAGTTCGGATTACTGAAACCTTATCCCCAACTTCTTTTAAAGTATTGCCCTAAAGATTCATTGAATGCAAAGCAGTCACATATTAGCTTCATTCTAACGTGCTATATTTTATTCTAGGTGAACCATGGGCAAAAAGGTTTGCATATAGGATACTGGTTGGGTTGGTCATGCTAGGCCCAGTCCCAGGCCCATGCATCGATAGCCCATTCGTAGTTGGTAATCTCCCATGCATACGTAAAGACCTACGTAAAGACCTAAACCTAGCGGCTATTCCATATATAAGATACTACTTTGCCATGATGCAGGTATGAAACTAGAACCTTGCTTTCCTCCGTTTACAGCCATAAAAACCCTCACTAAAATACTGACTTGAGCGTTGGAAGGGCTTGCCGGCAATCAACCCCCGGCGTGCTTTTTATTGTTTTGCAGATATTTCAGAGCTGAAATTAACCAACTTCATGGATCCAAGCAGCAACGTCCAGCCCCACCATAATCAGGCAGAACCAGTTGGCGCCCACCATGGGGCCCAGCGTCAGGGCACCACGTCCAGAAACACTCAAATCAGTCAGGCGGCAGCATCCAATCCTGATATAGCCGTCGTAGCGGCACTTACGCTACAACAGATAGGTTTGCAATTACCTGTCACTCTCTCCCCAACATATCACGATTCCCATACACAATCTTCGCACCCGAATGATCAACCACAACCTCAAAACCAAGATCAAGAAGAACAGAGCGTAGCCCTGGAGGA
>JANZLH020000079.1:1380955-1399545 GCA_026770325.2 Erythroxylum fimbriatum | reverse complement strand
CAAATTAAACAATCAAATAATGACCCAGAAAAATAATTGATACTTGACTAATAAATCGATTGAAATAAAGAACAAAAATCTCACAACATGCAAAGTTTAATAACTAGGATTCTGTAAACCAAGAAATAAAAGTTTGGTTACTCAATATCATGATTTTCCTAACTATTTCGACTGTCGCTGGTGTTGAGACTGTTGCGGGCATCCTCCTCTATTTTCTATCTACGGCAGCCTTCTTTTTATTTCCTTCTCACGCAGCCCTTTCCCATTCACTATTTATCGATGGGACAAATAAGGTTAGGAGGATTTGCTTTTCGGCTCCTGTTCATCCACCCACATGTTTGCCCATCTCCAAGCCTTTCCCCCTCTTCTACGCAACAGCCACCTGTTTTCTATTTAATGCCGCCCACTCATGCTCCTCTATTGTTCTTGATTTTACAAACTCCACTCACTGTTGCTTTCCTCCAACTCCACATTCAGCTGCCGCCTACCCGACTTTTGCTCCCTACTGTTGCGTGATTTCACCCATTAAAAGCACTACTATTTATTCCACGCAAGCCACTTAAAAAACCCTCAACTTTCCAAATGTTTACGTTTTGGCTTCTCATTGTGTGTCCGTGCGTCGTCGCTTGTTGCTCCCCATCACTTGCTGCGTTTTGGCATCGTATCCAGGTTATTAATTAATAAGGGTTAACTCAAGTACATGTTTTGGTTAATTAAACATAAGAGAAAATAGGTAAAGAAATTTACCACAACGAATGCTGAGCTAATAAATTGATTATTTTTAGTGTCGATGATCAACGCAAGTTCAATAACGAAGGAGACCGAAAACTAAGATTTGTTTCTATTGATTGCTAAATTCTCATTGTTTTGTTATTAGTTATTTTTCAATTTCACATTCCAATTAAATTCTGTTTTATTCACAATTAAAAACTCCCTTCTATTGCGTAACTACTAACGTCTGAATTCTTCGTGGGAACGATCCCTACTTTCCACTACTGCATTAATTTGTGTTGTATGAAGTTGGTTTCTTTTTATATTTGATTGCAGACGATAGCATTCACCAGAGATACAGAGAAAATTTAAGAGAAAGAGAGAGAGAAAATATGAAGAATAATTTTTTATAAGTTACATAATTTTAGAAATAGGAAGGAAAGAGAGAAAGAGAGAGAGAATGAAAAAGTAAATTTTAAAAAATTATAAAGAATTAAGAGACAAATATAAAAATAAAAAAGAAAGTGAACAAGAGAAAGATAACGAGAAAAAAAGATATAAATAATAAATTGATAATATCAATTTGTAATTTTCCATCTAACATATATAAAAAAAAGAGAATTATTGAAAAACTTCTTTATGTGTTAAATGAGTTTAAAACGTCAAAATTTAATTGCCCCGTTTTAAATTTTATGCCTAAACTGAGATGATAGTAAATGTGTTTAAGTTATTAAGATGATAATAATAAAGAAAATCACTATTTTATATTGGCACAAATCTTTTCTTACGATAAACAAGAAAGTAATAATTTACAAACAGTGTCATTGTTATGGTTAAAAAAAGAATAAATAATTTTGTAAACTACAACTTTCCTAATTTTAACAAATTAATTATCAGTTTTCAAAACCAATCATATTGTATGAATTTCGTACCATTTCGGTACCTATCCTGCCAATTGAAAAGTAGTACAAAAAGTTTGTTTTTATTGTACTGATTATGGTACATAACATACCGGTACGAAAAGTAACAATCAAGGGCATATTTCGTAAATATGAAATTTTGAGGATTAAAATAGAAAAATAAAACCTAACGTATCAAAAAGGAAGCATCTGCAATCTCTCACACACCTTTCAGTTCACTGGTTTCATTTTTACTATTCTAATTTTATTTTAATTCATTTTATTTACATATTTATGTAGGATTTATTAGAATTTATTGCCATAATTCTGTATTATTCAAAAGTTGTTAAAAAATCCTGACATATAAAAATTAGCAAAAATAATCCTGAGTTGAAATTTTATTAACTCACAGCCCCTTAACAACACACGGTTAAGGGTTTTTTTTGCAACAAAATTGAAAACATAAGGTTAATAGAGTAACATTTTATATCTCAGGGTTTAATTAGCTACTTTCGTATAACACAGGGATCGCTACAGCAATTTTGTCGGTTTATATACATACGTGAATAATATAAATTAAAACAGCAAAAAAATTAGTACAGAATACACGTCCCCTCGTACACAGCCAAACCAAACTCCAAAGTTCCACACCTCGCCTTCTTCTCTCTCTGTCTCTCATCTCATGTTGCCGTTTGCTTTTTCTACTCCGTCATCTTTCCTGCTGCTTCTCTACTGGTGTTGGGTCTCTTCTCCAATCGTTATCGCTGCTTTATGCCACCGTCGCTGCTTCTTATCCTGTCGCCTGCTTTATCTTCTTTAGTTCTTCTGCCTTTTATCTACTGTGAACCGTCTATTATCAAGGTTGATGGTGATACTCAAAGATGTAGGAGGCATTTTTCGAAGCTTATTTTGTTTATACTTCTTTTAAAGCTTGTATAATGTATAGACGTAGGTTGATGTGTGGCTTTTATAATTTGTGGCTTTTTATCAACTACAAGTTTACAGCCTAATTTAATCTATCGTGTCAAAGTGTAAGGTGACTTTATTAATTATCATTAATTAACTATCTTACTTTAACATATCAGATTATTTAGCTCTAGAATTTAGAGATCAATAAATATTTTATTTTTATTTTTGAAAATTTGACTATTTTCTCAAGAATCATACCTAAATTATATAAATTAGTGTGATTTTTTTTATTATGTCTAAATCTTTATTATTGATTTATCTAACTAGTTTCCCAAATCAATTAATATTAAATTAAATTAAGATGAATCATTTTTAAAATAAAAGTTTAAAGATAGCTTAAGGATTATTTTATATACTTGTTGTGTTTATTCTTTATGACTTATGGAGGAAAACTAGAAAGAATTATATTGTAGAAAATCAAATTTGTAATATTGATTAAAAAAGCCAGAAAGTTGTGAGTTTATGGTTCAATTAGATAATCATACAACTTGAATTATAATTGTAAGTTTACGGTTGAATTATGTAATCACACAAAATAAGTTATAGTTACAAGTATATAGTTGAACTATGTAATAATATAAAATGGGTTATAGTTGTGAGTACATGGTTGAATTATATAATCACACAAAATGGGTTGAGTTTTGAGTTTATAATTGAATTATATAATCAAACATAAAAGGTTATAGTTGTGAGTTTATAATTTAAATATAAAATCACACAAAACGAGTTATAGTTTTGAAGTGCAGCAATCAATGGATTTTTTTATGTTTAGGTTGAGAAACATCATAATTAATGTATATATGTTTGGGTTTAAAAACATAAGAATTTCTTAGATAGAATGTGTTTAATTTTTAAGGAATCATTTATATAAGTTTATGAAGCTCACTTGGATGTCTATATCATATGATTGTTGAGAAGTTGTTCCTCTATTTATTCATGTTATTTTACACAACTTATTCAACATTTTTCATGTCACTAGTAGTCGGTAATAATGATTTTTAGACTATTGATATTTATTATAAGATATATGTATATTTTTAAATTTCAAGTTGTGTGTATGCTTTTAAAATCTAAGATAAACGTTTGTGTTTGTTTTGAGTTGAACAATACACATTTTTGTATAGTAGTTGATAATGAAGTTATTAATTTAATTTTGACATATTTCTTCATTTACTTTTATAGATAAATAGAGGGAAGTTCAAATACTCTTAAAAATTCATTCGTTTCAGGAGGATTCAATGATTGAGTTTAAGCTTATGCTAGATTGGTTCTTGGAATGAATAATTATACCATTCGTTAGTATTATAACAAGCATTCGAAAGGTGATGTGGAGCCTTATAAGAAAATAGGAAATAACGTGAAATAAAAAATGAAAATTTAGCTTAAAGAGTATCGACGTTAAAGAGATGAAGGATAAACTCTAAACTATGACATTGGTGTGGAAGCAGTGACGAAGCCAGGAATTTGTTTCAGGGGGGCAATGTATATATATATTATTTCAGGGGAGGCAACGACATTCTTTTAAGTGGAGAAAGCAACCTATATATGCATACAGCATATATATATTCTTAAAAAAAAAATTTGAGGGTGGGCAACCTACTGTGTGGAAGTTCTTTTTTACTGTGGTCAAAATGATACTGGAGACATTGAAGGTAATATTCCTACTCAACAAGAAGGGGTTGTTGCATATGATGTGAGAAAGAGAAGAAGACATGTGTCTAACCGTTTTGCACCACGAACACTTTCTAGAGCTAAACCTTCAATTTATAGTGCCTTATAATCTATAGAAGCAATTGTAATATGGACATGGCAATGGCTAGATAGTGATATAATGTAGGTGTATCATTTAATGTGCTCTGTCTTACTATTACCAGCTTATAGTAGATGTTATTGCCTCTTATAGTCTAGGATATAAGGTAAGTGTATCATTGATGACTATGGAGGTAATCTTCTGAGCAACTCTATTTATGAAATAAAAATTTATTTGAATGAAAGAATAATGACTTGGGATAACTTATTAGTGTTCAATCATGGGTGATAATTGCCCAAATAGAAGATATGATCATATTATCATTTTCTGTTTATTCTATTAAGAGGATAATATTTATGAAGTATATTTAACATCTGGTCTTGTTAGAAATGTTGATACTCTATTTTAGATATTGATGAAGTTGTAAATGAAGTTGGGTCTGAAAACAATGTACAATTCATTATTGACAATTATTATGCTTATAAAACACCTGAAAAAAGTTTATAAAACAAATATAATTCTTTTTATTGAACTCTTTGTGTTGCACATTGTTTTGAACTGATATTGGAAAATATAAAAGACACTAGATACTTTCTTATCATTGATGAAATTATGTAAAAAAAAAAAAGTAAGAAAAAGGGCCAAGTTTATCTATAATCATGTATGGATCCTGAATTTAATAAGAAAAGATTTCAAAAGTGGAAGGAATTTGTATCGTTTCTTGCTATTACAATATTTACAACTAATTTCTTAGCACTTCAATTCTTTGTTCTAATGAAGGAGCTGAGACATATGTTTATAAGTGATAAGTGAGTTGCATGTCAATATGTTATGTTTAATACCAAAATGGATGTTTTTATAATTAGACTTAAAGATCATAAATTTTGGTCCTAATATCAATTTTTCATTCAAGTTTATGAGTCTTTAGTGAGAGTAATTCGTCTAGCTGATAGTGACGAGTAGGCAACAATAGGTTACTTTTATGATGCCATTGAGAGGGAGAAGGAAGCAATCAAAACCAATATGAAAATTAAGTTTTCTTTGTATACACCTTATATTTGCGTGATGAAATCAATTTGGAAGTGGTGTTCCAAAATTGTAAGGTTTGTAATTCAAATTCTGAGTCAATATATGAATGCAACAGAGTATGCATGGAATTGGAGTACATTTAAATTCATCAATTCCAAGAAAAAGAATAAATTGGAACATAAAAGATTGAACACTTAATGTTTTTTATACAACTTAAAGCTTTGAGAAAGATATGTTATTATTCATTTTTAAGTTGAGTATAATTTTTTGTAATTTCTTAATAAGTTAATTTTATTTATTTACTATGACTTTTAATAGAACAAATAGTTCTATATATCCAATTTGTCTTGACCATATCGATCTTTTAGTGGATTGAGTTTCTGATAAACTAACTTTGATAAATGAGAGTGACTTGGAAGATAATCTTGAATAAAAAAATGTTGGCGTATCATTTAGTGCAATAAATTTGAATGATAATAATAACGAGACTCTTCTCAATGGGAATGATTTTGTATCAAATGAAAATTGGCATCAATACAAATTGAGCGGATGTTCAATTAAATGAAGTTTTAGATCTTTCATTTTTTCTTGTTTTTTTAATTTCATTTGTGCCTTATGCATATGTTAAATTATGTATATGCACTATAAATATAAAATTTTTAACTATAAATATTTTTATTTCGGGTTCCATTAGTACTTGATTGTGAAACACGAACTCTTGTTGTAATACTTATAAAGTTTCAGATCTTTATTATTGTTACTATATGATGTTTTGATATAATTATTCTTTATTGTATGATGTAAATTATAATATTTTAATTACTTTACATTATTCTTAATTTTATATATGTATAATAATTAAACAAAAACTTTTAACTTTCGACATTAAGTAGGAAAAAGGTAAAGGGTCATAAAATTATTTTCTTGTTTGCTTTAGCTTAGAGAGAGCATAGTGACCTAGTGTAAATATTGGATTTGAATCCGACTTGGCTTAATCCATATTGATTGACTACCTATAGTTGTTTATTTTAAATTTATATTATTATAATTAATAACATTGGCGTTAACAAAATGAAAAAGTTTGAATGAAGTATTGGAATATAAAATATATATATATTATGACAAATGTCAATTCACTATTGAACTAATAAAATGTTCGGAATTTAGCTTAAATTTTAAAATGTAAATAACTCAGTTGCCAGGAATACAATTGGAAGTAACGTTTTATTTGTTTCTGCAAATTGAGTACAGATCCCTCTGGTTGGAAGGATCTTTAAGGAGATTTCTATGTATCCCAATGGGCATTTCCTGTTTCCAACAAATGAACAAATGACCTAACTGTACAACGGGGCAGGGCTATGCAGGCAATCTTTTCTTCGAAAGTTTTTCAAAAATAAAATAAAATACTAGCCCTTCTCAAACATACGAAGGTGGCATATCCTGCAGCATTTGAATAAATGCCACGGGAAAAGAGACATGCCATCCACATTTCCATATACATGACGGACAGAGGACGAGGTACAACTCCAGGAAATTCCCCAAAAAGCATAATCTGCTTACTCGTGTAATCACATCCAGTCGCATTCTCGATTGACTATAGTCTGCAAGACACTGCCCGTTCAAAACTTCGCTGTGCCCACAATTGAACAAAACTTACTATTTACATCTTCGTTACTCTTCCTAGAGTTCCACCTCATGAAGATCATCTCCAGAATCGCCGCGATTAATGGGCATATGTGTCATTGGAGGGCAAATGGACACAAAAGATGATGGAGACATGCCCAATGACTCTCCTAAAGACTTGGTTTCTGCCATCCTAGGAAGGCTAGATGAATCATTCAAACTTCCACCCCATGATGCTGTTCGCCGTGAATAATATGACACAGGGCCATCGCTTTTTGTCCTCTCTTCCTTTCTTGTGATGTTATCCATGCTTGGGAACCTCTGCATGGTCATTGATGATACAGATGCCGAAGATGCATAAGAGTCTCCCAAAGCAGATGTTGAAGGATTTTCTTTGCTTGCAGCTTCTTTCTGCACATCTTCTGTTAAATTGTCCACTGAATTTTCCGCTGAAAGTACAGGTGCTGGAACAAAAAATTTCTGATTTGCGGCAACAGGTTTAACAGATGGTACTAAAGGTGACTTGAACAAGTTTGTAGAGGTTCCTCCACCTTTGTTAAAGGTGTCAACATACCTGAACATCCATAAATCTCTTAGTGTCCAAGATATCAAGCTGATCATTAACTTATGAAGTAATAAAGAACAAAAATAAGAAATACAAAGGCTTGCAGACTACCTTGCTCGTACACCCATCCGCCCACGAGCCGAAAATTGATTTGTTGTAGATGGAGTTGGAGTCTGATTTGAGGTGGTTGGAATTGGTGTGGTCCCTGAAATATGTTCTGATGGAGAGGGACTCTGAAACGTAGGACCCTGATCAGGGGGGGATGAATCATGCTTCAATGCAGATTTCAAGTTGTAGTCAGATGTTCCATTCTGGAAAGCTCCAGTCATAGGGGGAGGTGGCAAAGCTGCCTCTTCTGCTGGGGGTTCAGCACCTTCCTCCGCCCATCTCTTAAGTTTTTCATCATAATAGAACCTGTTCTTCTCTCCCAATTTAGCCTTTAACAAAGAAAGCGAACATAAAAGAAAAAGATGTAAACAAGTAGGCTTGTGATGAAAGTATAAATTAAAACAAAATCACAGACAAAAGGTAAACCTGACAATCACTGCGAGGTCCTAAGACTAGCCCAACAGTCTTCTGAAGAAGCTGGGTACCAAAGCCAAATCTGGCAAAACGAGATCCCACAGCTGAACCTGATGCATTACCTTGTGCACTGGATGATATCCCATCCTTTGATGAATCAACCTGATTCTATTCAAAATCAGATAGGCCTCAGCAATTTTGCAAACAAGACGGAGGTGAATCAGAAATAAATATGAAAGGACAATTTAACTGTATAAATAAATTTCACACCTGTCGTGGACTTCTACTGAAGTCTGGCTCAGAAACGCTTCTATTTTGGACAAACATTCTATTGCCATCAGTGGCCCATTCAGTTATAGGTTCCTTTGATGCAGAAGGCACTAACGATGACATTGCCATCGTTGATTGACTAGCTGTTACTCTAGAAGCCATTGCAAGCTCATAATGCTCATTGCCATGCACAGTTGCATGTGATCCTGATGGTGCAGGTGGTGGAAGACCCCCAACTACACGATGTGCAGTGCTATCAAAAAAGTTGAGTAATTTACCTACCAACTTTGCAGGAGCCAAATTGGTAGCATAGCCACCCTAAAAAGAAGTGTATTTATGATCAGCAGATCACCCAAAGTAAACCCAAACACAGAGAGAGAGAGAGAGAGAGAGAGAGATGCCTGCTGATGAGTTCTAATCCTCTCTTCAAGAGACAATAGTAGTTGTTTCCATGTCTCTACTTCAGCAGTTCGACCAGTTTTCAGAGATTTTAATACTGCTTGACAATACCTGAAAATAATTGCAAAGCTCAAAACTCCGATATAACAGTTAGATCATTAAACATGGAGATTATTCACTACTTACTTCAATGAATCTGAAACTTTGCCCACTTCAGCTAGCATATAAGCATATATGAGCTTATAAGGCTGAAAGGGCAGCAAGATAAACTGGGCATTACCAAGTACCTTCGAGTATTCATAAAGTTCAGTTCTCTGTCCACATATTAGCAAAAGGCACATTAGGATTTCCTCAAAAAACCCTTGAACAAGGTGATCTACACTTGTTTTCCTTCTTAATGTTTCTTTTATAACCAGAACTATGAATAAATTCCAGAAGCACTTAAACCATGAACTGCAAGCAAGCACACAAAAGATACCAATACGGCATACAAAAAACTAATATTTTAAACATTTAAAAAGAAAAAAAAATAATACTTAAGGGCACCTGAATAGCCTCTGGACTAGTATATGTCCTAGGATGCTTCAAGTGATCTGCTCCAACAAGGCATAATCTTGCACTGTCTGAATATGACTCAAAGTTGGCTTCAGCAACTAAGTAGCAAATGTGTGCGGCAATTATCTGAGTGGTTACCCCCGTAAAAATTTCAAATATAGGCTTATAAAAAGAGCAGGTAAGTTCAGGACATTCACAATCAATATACCTCACTTCTATCTTTCCATAGGCAATCCCCAAGATGAATAATAACAAGCTCATCATCCTTAGTCCTGTTAGCAGTTATCACAGCCAAATTCTCTTCCCAATCATCAAGCATGCTATTTGCTCCCACCTGTAGTTCACAGGTCAACACAGATATGCATACCGGCGCATAACTGAATACATTGTTCTAACAATTTGAAAGAGAAGAATGTAGCAATTTTTCCAGGAAATTCAGTAAAGAATTGTGAAAGTAGATGGATATATTGGAATCTGACAACAGTAATTAATCTAAGAAATTATTGGTTGCTACAGGTCATTCCTCCTTCAAGGAGGAAGGATTGATAACATAGAATGACTCTAACTAATACAGTAACATAGGATGGCAGGAGGACCCTTCACACGTGAATATATCACCTGTAAAGGCTGTGGCGTCATATTTAAGACACCCGGAGTAACAATGCCAGCAATGGTGTCAGCAGCAAATACATCTGCCGGCTGCCCTGCAATTAGCAAGCATAGTGTCCTCAAAGGTGATCCTGCTACCAAGTGGTGAAGTGCCATTTGCCTGACCGTATCAACATAGAACTGCAATTTACAAATGGTAATCATTGTAGCCCCAATATTGTTTTGCAGAGTGCTGAGGAGAGAGAATCTGTGCCTTCTTCAAACATAAACTAACTAAATAAATCAGGTGACCGGGTATAACAGATAGAAGACCTGATCACCAAGCTGTGAGGCAAGAACAAGGGCCGGTCCCCAAAGCTGACCTTCTTGTGCACATTGCAGAGCCTCTTTTTTTCTACCAGATACTAGAAGATTTTGGACTTCAGAAGCAGTTGCCTAAGGAAAACAACAGAATCGTTTAGACAATAAAGAAATCCAAAAATAAAAGAAACCTTTCTGTAATTGATGGGATACCCAAATTTGTCCTTCAGATGGCAAATTTTGCACACAGTGGCTAGGAACACCATACTCATTGAATTGACTGTCATTCCTCTTAGCAGATGCAAAAAGTTTCGCAATTGCTGATTCTGGAGTGTCACTCTCCTATCAAGATACAAAAAGATAAAATACCAAATTTCAAGTCATTAGTCTCCATAGATCACCCTTCAAAGAAGTACTGCATGGCTTGGACCAGAACCCAATTACAGAAAATTATATATGTACCAGAGGATTAGGGATCCCTAAGAGTGTAATCAAATAGAAGAACAAACTAAAAGATCCCAAATGGAACATATAGAAATTATACACGTAACAGAGGATATGGGATCTCTAAGTGCATATAATCAAATAAAAAGAAAGAAATATTAAAAAATCCCAAAAGAGCGAAAATTTTGAAAAGGGAAATTAATTTACAAGCATTACCACCACTAGCATCATCACCACACTCTTTACAATCTTTATCAACAAAAGATGATTACAAGACACAGCATGGGATGTGCAAGAGATGTTTTAGGTAGCTCAGGTGTACATAAGCGTGTTGATCTCCACTCTTTCTAGTTTAAAGGCCTTCTGCCTTATAATCAGTCCTTTTACTCTGTTCTGGCCTAGTCTCTCTCTTATAATTCATATCATTCAGACAGGAAACAGAGTGGCATGATGAACATTCACAATAGAAGATGGCTCTAAGACGAAAGGAATAAAAAACACAATACATCATGGTGCCTTTGTTGGGAAGGATAAGTCATTATAGAGCGTCCAGCCCTAACCTTAGGAATATCCAGGCAGTAATTCTCAAATTCCTCATCCTGAAGAAAAGCTCAGCAGTAAGCTAGTCTACAGCCGACCAATTAAATTAATTTAGGAAAGGTCACCTGAAAATCATTTGTTTTTAAGGTGATTCGCAATTATAACAATAGAATGCAATGGTCTGTTCCTGCTTAAAATTTGGCTTCCATAAATAGATATCGACAGCAATACATGGAAGCTCCAGAAAACTACAGATATAATGAAGGATTTTGTCCAGATAGGACAGAAGTAGTACGTGAATTACCTTCATAGAAGCATCAATGCCAAAAGGATATCGAAGTTTTCCATAATGCTGACATGCTATTTTAAGCAAAGAGAGAAGCAACCGCAATGCTTCACCTTTTCTATGATCCATCTCAGATAATTCAAAGCTTTCCATCTCAGATAATTCAAAGCTAGCTATCCTCTCATCAATCCACTTATTCAACTCTTTACTTCCAACATTCCCACCCACCAATGGACCTGGAAAGGACTGTTGGCAAAGGGCATGAAAATAATTGTATGTGTCCCCTCTAATGTTTGAAGCATTTTCACCATTTCCAGGGACAACCTCCATCAAATTCAAAACAGAAACAGAGCCTCCGACAGGTTCCTTTAGATGGGATCAAACAAGAAAAACAAAATAACATGATTAACAATTATGAAATACAAAGTTTAGGAAACTACAATAAACTTTTCTCAGGATTATCTTTTCTTTCTCTCATTTTTCTCCACGAGAACATCATCACTCAACTATTAAGTGATGTGAGACAACACAAAAAGAAATAGAGTAGATAAAGAAGATAAAGGGAAGGGAAGGGGTGCAAATAAAGTTTCATCTATTGATATTTTAGTAGTTAAAAGGATCTCTACAAAAGCAGGGAGGGAAGGATTCAATAGCCTCACCTGGTTTCCAAAAGATGAGCTCCCAAAAGAATTACCATTTTTCATTACAATCAATTTTCCACCAAAGCCAAATGTAACCAAGGCATGTGGTGGACGGCCAGCAGATGATCCCCCAATGCCAGAAGAATACTTGTATTGCTGGTTTCTCTCAAAAGATTGCTGGGAATGGTTTAATTGCTTCTGATTGCTAAAATAATCTGTTGAAAAGTTCATTAGCTCATTTTGGGTCAAATTTCCCTGATTAAACTGTTGACTGATGTTACCACAAGGTACAAACTCTTGTGATCTAGTAAACCCATTAGCCTCAACATGACTACCTTTCTCATTAGATGGAGCTGTCCCTAACGAACTGAATGATTTATGCTGTTCCACATGGTTGCTCATGGAAACATCTGATACATAGGAATTCAGCGTTCGTGTTCTTTCACCAATATCTTGAATAGCATTGGACTTAGCAACGGTATCTGGTTGCCATACATTCAGGCCCTGGTTATCGTAGCTATCATTACTACCATAGCCTTGCGGCACATAGTTTTCAGCTTGTCCATAGTTGGCATAGGTACTGCTATACATATCATTACCATTTTTAGAATATGATCCACTGAAAGCAAAACCATTCTGACTATGGTGATCATGACCTTGAACTACCGTTGATTCAACTAATGCTGTGTAGCTTTCAAGTGTGCGCCATTCTTGAGCAATTGTGTCATAATACCAACCAGGATAATTGGGGTCAAAAGCCATATGGGCCGGATAGGCATTATTATTACTCTCCTGTGGAGCCTGGTTCCAGTAAGATACACTTCCATTCGTACTGCAGTCAGACACGGTTCCAACCACAGACTGTAAACTCTTCTGTAAATAACTTACTTCTGCATTTGCATCAGAAACTGCTGCACATTCCCTACGGGAACTAAAACTATAATCTCCTTGCGCACCCACTGTCACATCATAATTTGCTATTTGGAACCACTGCCCAGTATTGGTATCATACTTCCACCCCGGATACATAATATCCCACTTCTGATTGTCATACGTATCCTTCTCACTCACATTGCCCTCCAGCGTTCCCCCATAAATCTGAGTGCCCTGTTGATATTGCTCACAACTAGTTGAATTCTCCGATCCCTCAGCAATCTTATTCTCTTTAGTAGCATCACTGTCATTAACTTTACCACCAAAACCCCCTGAATTGTCCCCTAGATCGTTGAAAAAGTCTGAGTAGGAACCAAATTCGTGATCTCCCTCCTGTGAGGTATCAGCATAAAATGAACTCCATCCTATCTCCTGCACCCCTGATTTCAACAAAACATTACTTTCACTCATTGCAAAATCCGAAAAACCGTCTGATCTAATTCCATCATTGTTTGAATCAATTGCACTCTGACAGGGAGTCGAATTCAACAAATCCAACGTATTACTAAGCGCTACCCGATCTTGAACTGAACCAGTTTCATTTTTCCCACCAAACCCCACATCAACAACATTATCATCAACACTCAGATTAGCAAAGGCCTTGGCCTCATCAGAATCACTGCCTTCGGTGAACTTAGGATCAACGGAATCGGAATTGGTGGGACCAAAATCATCATCCACTAATTTATCAAAGAAATCTTCGTCCGTCTGATCCTCCATCACAACCAATGGAGGATTTGAAGCCATAAACTAAACGATCTACGAAAAAAGACCTTCCAATTTCACCCAATTCACCTCTCTCCCCGTATCCAAAAAGCTCGAATTGGAGTCCAAAACCTCGAGATCCAGACACTAAAACTCAGAATTAAATTCAAAGTAGTGGAAAACCGCCAGAACGACGGGATGTAGGGTTTTATAAGAACGAAGGATCTCTAGATATCAGTTATGGAACGATATAAAACAGAGGAAAAGAGTGGGAACAAATGGGCTTCAATCCAGGGCATCTGGAGTCAACGGGAATTCATCGGGAAAAACAAATTTCACATAGAGAAAAAGGAAAAGAACAACTTACAGAGATGTAGCTCATTTTGGAACCACCCAGCAAACCAGAGGAGTTTCCGTTTTCAGCTTTTTTTTTCAATTTTTAATAAATATTTTGACCGTATGAGTATGACAGGAATGTGACGGAAATAGGGAAAAAGGAGCTAAGAGGTGTTTTGTTGTGAAGCGACAGGTGGACTTCTCTGGCATTTCATCTGATATTGCTCAATCGATACTGACACAGTTAGGGGACGTTTGGTTTGGGCACGGAGTTGGGTATAGATATGGGTATAATAGTAGAAGAGAATAGGAATGGTTATGAAAAATAAAAAAATGATGCTTGGTTTGTAACTTAGGTTTCTGTATTAATACCAACAATGTTGTTTGGTTTGTTGCATTAATTGGAATGAAAGATAATATAATATTATTTTTTCATATCATATTTAAAATGAAATATAAAGCATAAAACAACATCAAAATATGAGTGCTCACATTGAAATTAATGTTCTACATTGAAATTAAAGGTAGCTATTACGTTAACGAATATGAGTGCTCACAGAATGAGCAATAATATTATAAACATGGATTTATTGTAAAAAAAATACAAAGAAAAAATCATTGTATACTCATGTACAATTTCACGTTATGATGATTATACCCTTAGAAATCAAATTGATTTGTTATACATGACTAAAGAGAGAAATTGACTAAAGAGAGAAGCTCCAAAACTAAAATGACTAGCATGTCTCTAATATGTTATACATGCTAGTTTCGATGTTAATCATGCATAAAATGACTAGCATGTCTTAAACATAAACACCAAGACTAGCATGTCATACATGACTAAAGAGAGAAGCTCCCCTCCCAGCAACAACTAAAGAAAAAATTAAAAAGCCCAAGAGCCAGTCAAAAAGCTTTATAACATTGTCAGAGATTAGCATGTCATACATGTCAAAAACAACTTTATAACATTGTCAAGAGCTACTCAAACAGCTTTATAACATTGTCAAAGACTAGAGGAGAGGACCAACATGACTAAAGAGAGAAGCTCCCAGCAACGACCTGGAGACAGTCTCCTGAGAAGCTAGCCGTATAATAGAGCAGATACCTACCGAGTGGCAGAAGGTGGAAACCCGATTAGAGAAGAGAACAGGAGAAGATGAGAAGACGACAGTTCGATGATGGAAAGGAGAGTATTAAGGTGATAAATAGTAACCACTATATTGGAATGAAAACTTGATACCTATCCCTTTTGGAGGATTTAGTAGATCCCCAAATTTAATGGGATAAATCCATTACCTTGGAATTGAAAACCCCAAAGCAAACACTATTTTTTACAATTATTCCATTCCTTCATTTCCAAACCCTCAAACCAAACGCCCCCTGACTTTTATAAACAAAGACCGATCAAGATTGTTAACTTTGAAGATGAAATGAAGTGCAGAAATATTAAAGAGCACCAGAATTACTTGACTCGATAGCTTTCAATGCTATCTACATCTAAGGTTCCCATAGACGTGATTTTTACTAGTATGAAGAAGAAGATGAGAACTTGTATAGAGATTGAGTGTTTTAGAAACACTTGCAAAGAGTCTTCAAAAACTCTCCTAATACTCACAAGTAAGTACTCTAGCACTCTCCTATATTTTTCTCACTCTATTCTTACACTCACAGATAATTGATTACACTGTAATGAAAAATTGCAATGTCTATCTCTACTGTTTCTGATGCTTTAGTTGTGTATCTTTTATAGTTGATGAAGAGAGTGGCTTTCGGATGATCCTGCATAAGTTAGATATGTACCATGTGCCTTTCACGTGAGTTACTAAACCTTTTGCTTCTGGTCTGCATATTATTTTGTTTAAAGCTGCGTTTTGTTTGAAGCTTCTGACTTATTGTAAACGACTGTGTATTGAGTTCAGATGCTTAAGTTTATTCACGTGTGTCTCATGTGCAAGTGTCTTGAACCTTGTCTTTTGTTTATGACACAGTGAGAGCATTCGAGAGCATATTCTCTCTTCAACCTTTAGACATTTCTTCCTGTTTCTTCTTCGATTCTTCAATTTTCTTATGTGCTTGTTGCATCTGAGTGTGGATTGTTGGAGTAATTGTGATCTCCATCACATTACATTATTTTTAATTTTAAAAAATAAAATTAGGTTGAGTTAGACCAGATTAGGTCGACTCGAACTTCAAACCATATAGATTTGATTGAGCTCACACTCAAATTTAACTCTTGAGCAAAAACTGTCTATCCGAGCCCGATCCTGAGCACCTTATTAAGGATATGTTCAATAAATTAAGTTCAGACTTAACTTAAAATTAATGGAATAAAATCGAATAAATGAAATATTTGTTTAATAGTTTTGTATAAATTGCCTGAATTTTTTATTTTAATCTAGATATTTACGTGATATGAGTTTAATCAAATTTAATTAAATTTAATCTAATATTGTTAAAGAATCTAAGTTATATTCAATTTGTTGGTTTTTAATATATAAAAAATTTAAATTTAAGTCTATTAGCTACAAAAATATAAATTATTTGTTAAAATTATTTAAAATTAGTTATAATTTCTTAAGTGATATGTAAAAAATTATTATAACTAGTTGACATAAATAATTATATAAATTTTAATAATGTAATATTATATAAATATTAATTAATTTTTAACATCTCCACCGTCTAAAGCTAATTACGGCGTCGTTTGAAGGGCACTATTTGTCTATAAATACGTGCGTTCATTTTCAAATTTCAAGTCCCATACCTTCCACTCTCCCTCACTCTCTTGCTCCTTTCTTCTGTTTCAACATCTCTTCCCATTTTCATTCTTCGTTTGCTTCATATCTCTCCTTTTTCTTCTCGATTCGTCGATTTCGATTCCACTGCGTTCTGATCTAGTCATTGATCGAGAAGAAGTTGAGAAAAAATGCAGGTTCTATCTCTTTGTTATTTTATTTTCTTCTTTTTTCGGTTGCTTTTACATAAAGATCTGAGAGCCGGATTGTCAATTTCGTCAGATCCAAGAAACGACTGTAAAATATAGAGAAGATATTGAAAGAACATACGATCAAGAAAAGCAGTTGAGAAAGAATGCAGGTTCTATTACTTTGTTAAATTTTTTTCTATTTCCAGTTTGTTGTTATGTAAAGCTCTGAGATCTGGATTGTCAAATTTGTCAGATCGAAGAAACGATTGCAATATATCGAGAAGAAAATGAAAAGACCGCTCGATCGAGAAAATGAGATGAGAAAGAATGCAGATGCTACCTCTATGTTATTTTGTTTCCTTTGTTTTTCCTAGTTTGCTTTTATATAAAGCCCAGAGATCTCGATTGTTGATTTTCTCAGATCGAAGAACCAACTGCAAAATATCCAGACGAAAATGAACACAACTCACGATCATGAATTGACGACAGATTAGCTCAGGTTAGTTTTTGTTTGGTTTAATTGCTGTAGAAAGGACGTGCGACAAGAAAACTGATTAACTACAGAACGAGAGAACTTCATGTTAGAAGTATACGTAGAATAATATAATCACAACATTAATTTCATATGTGTAGCCACAATTAAATTGCCTAATGTATATTTAATAACTATAATGGGATGATTAATTTACTAATTGCATTTGAGACATATGGTACTATCATAATAATTATATGTTTGTCTATTAAATTATAGTTCACATCATCTATTAAAATGACACAATTAGTCTATTCTAGCCCTTAGGGTAGAACATGCCATAATATATGACATAAGGAAGAGCAGATCCTCTGTCTATTCTTATTCTGTCTTATTAAAAAATGACGTCGTTTTGTAACAAAAATTTACAACCGTTCTCTGACAGAGGAGAGGCGCATGTGGGTTCCACCCACGGGCGCCTTTTTTGAGCCAAACGTGGTGAGCTCAGCCACTTTTGTTACTTTTGAGTTGTTATTCAAAAGCCATCTTTGTTATTCTGATTCAATTCCAAAAACGGATGACGCAACTTCTAAGAATATGTTATCAACTGTATTCTTATTATGCAACTTCTAAAAATATGTTATCAACTGTATCAAATATGTGTGTGGTTGTTAAGCAAAAGGTTGGGTGTTTTTATCATGTTGTTATTGTTGGGACCCGTTTTCGGAGCCCAACTCGAAACAAACGAATCGCAGCTTAAAAATATCGCTTCATTTTTTTTTTTTCATTTACACATCATTCGAAGTCATTTCAATTTCCCATTTTGAAATTCGTTAATTAATCAATCCATATTATCCTTTCAATTCCATCATACCGCATTCGCATTCGGAAACATTTTACCATTCATACACAATTCCCATGTCACGCCCATGCACAAATCCATACACGATTGATTAATACCCATACTTCATTCCACATTTATATCTCAATTCAATACACAATCCCTAACTCATTATTTACATTCCCAAAATAATTACAATCCAAATAATACACAAGATACAAGAATCCCCCAAATTCTTAGCAATATTCTAACCTAAAACCAA
>JANZLH020000079.1:1321632-1339284 GCA_026770325.2 Erythroxylum fimbriatum | reverse complement strand
TACATTTCTTATGAAGATGTTGTTTTTAAATGTTGTCTTGAAGAGTCCCAAAGTTTGGCATGAAGTTAGGAAAATTAAAGCAACAAAAGTTGTGAATGAATGTATATTGTGTTATGTATTGAGTGAGTGTAAATGCATGATAATTGAGTGTTTATGATCAAGTAGGGAAGATGAGATATGCATGGTGGATGTTGAGTTAAAATTGGATGATATTGAAGGATTGATCTATAGGGATGATGTTGGAAATGAGTTGGAATTTGATTGCTAATGAAGTTTGAATTGTGTTTAAATGATTTTGGAGTGATAATTGCTTAAGAATAGGTGATTTGGTGATGCTTAAGAGTGTATGGAAGGTTAGAATGGGTTTAGGACCTTTTGGAGGAGTTTTAGAAGGGAAAATTTTAGTTAATCCATAAGTTACACGGTTTGCCCGTGTAAATTTACATGGGCAGTGTAAATCCAGGTGCAGGGACACATTTTCACCCGACTGGTACACGGCCTGACCGCGTGATTTTACACGGTCTGTGTGTTTTGACCCCTTTAACGACAGAATTGAAATTTTTGGTCTTCATGAACGTTATAGCCTTAGATATCGTTTTTCCAACCGTCTAAAAACAAAGTCAATCCGACATCTATAGTGAGAGATATGGCGTTTTCCCCAAAGTATGTTCGATTGGAGTAAAGTCATGAACATGGTTGCTTCTTTTGACTATAACTCCTTCTCTGGACCTCCAAATGACATGATTCTTGTGGCAATGGATTCCTAACACAATTGCCTATATCTCCACGAAAATTTGTGATAATTGGTGTACAAATCAAATGACATGATTCTTCTTTTGAAGTAAACTAGAGAAATAGGGCTACAAATCACATGAAGAAGTGGAATTTTGATTCAATCCCAAAGATGTTCAAATTCTATATGGAAGTTGGTATAGTACTTAAGTACGATCCAAAAGTGTTTGAGATATATCTCCCAATATACTAAGCCAAATTAAGCGATTTTGATGACAATAGAATCGTAAGGCATAGAGGAACACTTTTCTAGATGAAAGTGTGACCAAATTATGTTACCTTCACTTTCCAATTTTTATGGGAATCAGAGCCTAGAAATTGTGACTTGGGACAATATGAATGTTGTTATGAGAATGTTTTTGGCAATGAAATGGATAAAATGATACTCGGGATTGTCATGCATGTATTGTACATCTTTCCTTTCGTTCATGTGCATTATTAAACATTGATACTTGTGCAAATTGTGATTTATATGTATGTTATATTTGTTATAGAGGAGCAACTGGAATGTCAACCCATAGACATTGCCGAAACTTCCAGGCACTAGCTTTGGGAGCAGTTGGTGAGCAACCTAGACGGTTCCTCTTACTTATCGTGTGCTTATGCTTATGTTTTGAATGAATGAATGAATGATTGTGTTTGATAGTGGATTCCGAATAGGAGGTCCGATGATTGTGTACTGGGAATTGCGATATTGAAGTGTTGCTTGAATGTGAATATGAGACCTATGTGCTTTATAATGTGATAAATTGTGTTACATGCATTCCATTCATGAATACATACTCAGATAATGGGAGTTGGACCTGAGTAGCCACCGCTAGAGCTTAAAGCTCAACGAGTGAAACAGAGCTTCAATCTCGAAGTGATTCAGAGCCCTAGGCTCAACGATTAATGAGCTCGGTACCCAAATAGATACGGGACAATTCAGGCACTCAGTCACAACAACGTAATAATTGGAAAAAGGGTCTCATAAGCATTTCATATGAATTTTGATAAGTGTGTTTGATTGATTGAAATACAGAATGGCATATGCATACATGAAAATGTGATATTCTTGAATAACGCAAAATTGTGAAATAATTGTTATGTGAATGGATTTGTTGCATGTTTTGAGTGAACCATCGATGATGGTTACCTCACTGAGTTCACAAAAATCATCAAAATTGCATCGTTGTCTTTTTAGGATCGATAGACGACTCTAGCATCTGAGTGGCTCCACTACCGTGCAGATTGTGTTTAAAGTGAAGCCATGGCGCAAAGGTCGGTCAGCTGGGATTTTTGGATGACATAGTTAAATTGTACATATTTTTCTCATTCATGTAATACTTTTGTACTAGATTTTGTAGAAGTACAGGTAGTAAGGATTGAAAGACACATTGTAAACTTTTGATTTTGAGAAATGAAATGAGGAAAAAGTTGGTTTCAAACTATTGTGAATTTTCTATTGATGTTTTATAAACAAATAATGATATGATGCCATATGAAGTGACTATAGTGATCGATCGTAGCTCGCTTTTATCGTAGAATATGTACCGGAATGACCTCTAGGCGTCCCGGTGCGTACTTTGCGGTAAGGGGGTGCTACAGGATCGACCTAGACTCACCACTGTTATAATAGTAATCTAGTTTATTTTGACTAGCGATACGATGCGCTGTCAGTATGACCTCTTGTTATAATACTTATGGAGTCATGGAACTTTATATTTCTTTATATTTATTGTTTTGATGTAATTATTCTTTATTATATGATGAAATTATAACCTTTTAAGTTCTGTGTATTATCCTTAGTTTTATATTTGTATGATGGTTAAATAATCTTTTCTTATATTAATTGTGGTTATTATTTATAGGGTTAATTACTAAAAAAAGCCCAAACTTTCGTCAATTTTCAATTATAACCCGAACTTTAAAAAGTAGCAATAAAATGCTCAAACTTTCAATTTTTTTTAAATTCTAGCCCAAACTTCAAAAAGTGAATAAAATGTTTAATATCTGTTGATCTCCCAATGCCCTCAACCTTTTGTTTTCTATTTGTTCTTCTAACTCTCCAAACTACTCTTGCATTACAGTGTACTACACCAGTAAGTTTTTCATTTTTTGTTCGCTCTCCTGATGCCTTTAGTATGAGGGCACTGGGGTTGCGTAATATGAAAATTAAAGGGTGAGGGCTCGAGAGAACAAACTAAAAATGAAGGAATCAAAGCGTAAGGTCATTGAGTTTGCGTAATTTGATTTAGGTCATTTTTAAACAACAATGTCGTTTTATTAATCTTCATTTGTTGTGTTAATATTGGCTAACAACGTGTATTAATAATTAAGGTTTCTGAAACACGTGGCAAGCCACATCAACAATCTTAACAGAAACACTACCTTTGGGCTATAATTGAAAAACATTAAAGTTTGAGTATTTTATTGCTACTTTTTGAAATTTGGGCTAGAATTGAAAAAATAAATAAAAGTTTGGTCATTTTATTGCTACTTTTTAAAGTTTGGGCTATAATTGACAAATTAATGAAAGTTTGGTCTTTTTTTTTGGTAATTTAGCCTTATATATATGTGAAATATATGAAAAGTAATATTAATATAAATAAGGAGATAGATGCTATTTCAAATTAATATTATTATGATTTTTGGAGACATGGTTAATGTAAAATTAAAAATTATATGGTAAAATATATTGAGGGACTATCTTATAATTTAAAGAATTTAAGGATTATTTTGTTTTTCTTTAAATTATCTGAAACAATACCTGATATTGATCGGTACTAGTATTATACCATATTAGAACATATCGGTATTGGTACAATATTCATAAAATTAGTAGTAACTAAAAATTTTATAATAATGTAGCATATAAAAATTACATAATCCTATTGCATCTTTATTGTTAGGTTTATATGTATTATAAATATAATATCAATTTTGAATCTAAAAATAAATATATAACTTAACGTATAGAGATATTTAAAAAAAATACTTGGACATTAAGGGACTAGAACTCAAAAATAAATTGGTAAGGATCATTAAGGGACTAGAACTCAAAAATAAATTGGTAAGGATCATGAAGAATTAAGATAGTATACTAGGAAAACGGGTCGAATTAGTCTTTAGTCATTACTTAAAAGGTTAAAAAGATAATTTAACTATAATTTTTCTTAATTAGACTTTAACTGTCTTTTAAATTGTTAAATTAATTCAAAGTTGAAACATACAAATTTAAACAACCACATATGTGCCTTTTGATTTCCTTTTACAACTCTTTAATATTTTGTTATCAATAAGAAAATTACACCTTAAGTTTTTAAATTTTATCTTACAATATGATTTCAAACATTATATTGTATTTTACCTTTTTTTGTATCAACAAGTTGAAAAATGATAATTATCGTTATCATCTTAATTCAATATTACTGAAAGAAAATTGAAATACACAATAGTAAGAAGGTGAGATTTATATATAGGCTTGGAAAAAAGCCTAAGCCTAAATTGACCTGGCTCTATCTAATCTAAAGTTATCGGGATTAGTTCAAGGTAATTAGGCATTTGGCTAGAGTCGTGTTTTATTATTTTCTAAATTTTTGGCTTTGATTTGAGTTTCAAGGCTCGACTTGGCATAAAAGCTCAACTATATATAGTTAAAGAAAACTCTAGCCACTATCTTTTGCTTCGTCTTTTATTGTAGCACCACTTCTTGCTTGTGGTGCTTCATTGTGTTTTTGCTTAATTGTTCCATTTCCCAAGTTTTGCAAGTTTCTTTATTTCACATAAAAATAGAGAACGATGATGGGACTAAACAAATCTAGAGATGATTGATAGATACATATTTGATCATATTTATACCCCATATTTAATGTATTTTTGCTAGATATTTTATGCTTATACTGTATATTTTGTGCTTAATTTGATTTAAAGGTGTTTATATGTTACAATTGCTTTCACGAACCAAACGGATGAGAATTTGGATCAAAACGTGGTATAAAATGAAGATGTGAAGCAAAGAAGGGATATATGGCCATGCATCAGTCTATGTACTTCTCGTAGGCCATGCAGAATCATAGATTCTAGATATTTTAGGTTATACATAGAACCAGAAAATTTTCTATAAAAAGATGTGTTTAGATCCAAAATAAAAGAGGATATGTACAAAGACATTGTGAGACTTTGAGAGTAGACATTAAGAGGCGATTACAAAGGATGAGATCACTTAGAAGGGGTGACTTTGATTCAGAGAAATGGAAAACACCAAGAAATCATCAAAAGATCAATTGGAATACAATATTAAACCTCTACCTTGTAAGAATATTCGATAGGAGACAAACAGTGAAAATTATAATTATGACCCATTATTTTCAATTCGTTTTTCTATTTGTTTATGTTTGATTTCATGTTCTATCATATTAACTAAATTGTTTTAGTGCCTAAGTTAGATGAACCCTAGTTTTGTGAAATAAAATGTTTGATTCTTTTATTAATGCAATTGTTTCTATTGATATATTGTGATTCAATTGTGTGTTTAATATATGTTCTAATAGATTTGGAACATTAGTGCATAACTTGATTTCATAACATATAGAATGAGAAATCCTGTGTATGTGAATAGATCTATCGAAATTGAAAGGAGTTGATTGCAATCCTATAGGATGACATAAATCCTCCAGATTAGGGTCAAACTTAATAGCGAGATTCACAAATCGGTATATCAATTCTATAAACTTTAACCTGAGTAATTCAATTTATAACCTTAGGATTAGTTGTTATTAGACTCAAGAGTGATCTATTAGTATACCATAGGAATCATGGTCCAATAAATCACCAAGACAATTGCATAATAAAAGATCAACTAATTAAAGGTATTTAAGGGGATTCAAAACCTATACACTAATTCTCGATATCGGTAATTTCCTAAATGATTTCTTCATTCTCTATTCAATCTTACAGCCTGTTTTATTTTATTTGCTTAATTTAATTTTTAATTAAAAATCAAAACCAAATTCGTAGACTAGATAATAGGACAACGATAACTATTAGTATTCATTGTCTTCGTGGGATCAACCTGTACTTGCCGGTACCAGCTACAACTACGCCATAAACTTGTGGTTAATTCATAATTGACAAACTTAGAAAAAGTCAATCATTGGTCTTTTGGTAGCACTGTTACATTAAGAATATGAAGCTAAAGAAAGTGCAAGACTATCGTTTAAATCATCATCATCTTCTTCTTCATTGTCATTTTTGTAACTTCTTGTCCTGATTCATAGCTTCGATACTTCACCATAGGGTTTTTTCATTGCATCTCTTCAGTTGTTTTTGTTCATGTCTTCTCTCTTCTCCATCACCAAGAAAGCACAAGATTTAGAGGTCTTAACAAATGGTGATGATTATAGTGAAAATTTAGGAGATTTTTTAGATAGGCTTTAGGCTGCTTAAAATTCATCTAGGATCAAATTCGAGTATAGACCTTTCCTAAAATGGTCAATCAGGTCAATCTGATGATGAGTCCAACCCAACCTTGCCCATTCCATTGCCATTCTTAGTTATATATATAAATAACAAGCCAGTTGATGGGGTAAACTTGATTGAAGTTGAGAGATTTGATTGATAAATAATGGAAACTAATATTAGGTCCATCTATTAAGCTCCTAATGATTCATATTCTACCAAATAAATTTAACCAATTGTAACTCAAAAGCCTTCTTATATTGCTTTCATTAGCCTTACCTGTGAAAGTAACATTATATCATACTTAACTAATGCTTGCAAATAATGTATCGAATTTGTTTTTAGTATACAATCAATATTAAATGATTTTTTCAATAAAATTTAAAATTATAAAATAGTTTTTAAATATAAATTTATAAAATAATTCTTCAATATTTTATGTTACATAATTTTTAACTTTATTTTAACCATATCTTAAAAATTATAACAATATAAATTTGATACAACAATTTTCTCTTTTTCATATTAATATTACTTTTCATACATTCCTCATAAAAATAAATATTAATCATGTCAATTATCTAATAATAATCACAATTAATATAAAATTATTTAGTTATCATACAGTTATAAAGTTAATAATAATATAAAGTACTTAAAATGTTATAATTAATTACAATAAATCATCATATAAAAAATAATATAGGTTTATAACAAGTGTTCATGTTCAAGAACGCAGTAAAGCAGAAAGTGAAACCTAAAATAAAAGCATTGATAGTTATGAATTTTTATGTTTATATTGCACATATAGAATTTAACATATATATCAAATACAAGTAAAAAGAAAGACAAAAAAATGAAAAACATGAAACTTCATTCCATGATATATCTATTCAAATCATATTGACTCCAATTTTTATTTGGTATAAAGTCCTTATCATTAAGGAGAATCTCATCACCATTCGATGCACTAAATGACTTATCAATACTTTCTCATCTAAGAACATCTCCCAAGTCACTCTCGTTTATAAATTTTGGTTCCTCGTAAATTTAGTCTACTAAGAGATTGATATGATTAAAGTAAATTAGATTTATAAAACTAATTGTTCTATTAAGAGTCTTAGTAAACAAATAAAATAAAATAATTAAAAATTATATTCAACTAAAAAATGACAATAAAATATCTTTGTTGAAACTTCTAGTTATATTGAACAAATACTATAAAATTTGATCTCTTAGGTTCTAATTTATTTCTTTTTATAATGAATGAGCTTAAATGTTCTCCATTCCCTTTCACATCTAATTGCATTCACACATTAACTAAAAACTCAAATCGAAAACCTTTACAATTCTAAAACACTACTTCCAAATTGGTTTTACACCACAATTGCAAGATAATAAAAATAATCTTATACATAAGCTGAAGTGATGATTATTTTTGAACAAGCAAAACAAGTGAAGAAATGTATAACTGGATTAAATTTATCTCTTTGTAGTATTACAATAAGCATTACAAAATCACTACATGCATCCTTATATGCCTTTATTCGTGAGATAAAGAGGTCTTATGTCATGTCATGTGAACCAATTATTGTAATAGTTAATAGCATTCTCCTATTGACTTCAACTTTCTTTATGAAACTTGGTCTACAATAGAAAATCAAGTTCATAAATGCCTAAGTAGAAAACAATGGAGAGTAAAGTCTTTTTTTCATTTCATTAATGATTACAAGATAAGGTAGTATAAAGAAGATATATTTTTATATTAACCTTGATTGTTTCGTTCACCCTCTTTATAACATCATAAAAGTAACCTATTATTACATTTTTAACACTATCAGCTAGGTGAATTACTCTCACAAATGACTCACAAACTTAAATGAAAAGTTGACATTGAAACTAAAATTCATTATCTTTAAGTATAATATTAGAGACTTCCATTCTAGAATTAGACCTCACATGTTAAGATGCAACCTACTTGTCACTTGTAGAGAATTATCTTAACTTCTTAATTTGAATAAAATGTTGAAGTGATAAGAAATTAGTTATAAATATTCTAATAGAAGCATGACATAAATTCCTATCATTTATAAGATATTTTCTCATCAAGTTTAGAACCTATGTATGATATAAATGAATTTAGTCACTTTTATTAGTTTTTACACAACTTCGTCAATGGTAGGAAAGTATCTAACATCTCCTATACTATCCAATATTAAGTCAACATAATATGCAACACAAGGTGTCTAACTGAGATAAATACCTACTTTGTAACCTCTTCCTAGTTACTTTATAAGTAGCATTATTATCAGTGATGGACTATACACTGTTTCTACCTTAAATTCATTTATAACTTTGTCAAAAATCTTTACTTGTGTATTAACATTCCTGATAAGGTTAAATGCATCAATCGAATTCAAAAATATAATCCTCTTAGTAGAATAAATAAAAAATTGATATGGACTCTTTTGTCCTATTTATCTGACCATCATATATGATTTAACATCTATAAGTTAACTTAGTCCTTTTTCTTTCACCAAAATAACTTTTTATTTCACCAACCAAGTTTCTTAGAAGATTACCTCTATAGTCATCAATTGAAGGAGCTTTAAATATTGAACTAATAGAGGCAATAACATCCACCATGGACTAGTAATAACAAGATTAGGTAGTATTGAATGACACATCTACATTTTACCACCATTTAGCCATTGCCATTTTCGCATCATAAACTATTTCTTTGGATCATAATACACTTCAAATTAAGGTTAAGCTCTAAGAATTATTTGTGAAGCAAAACAATTGGGCAGTTTTCTTCTCATTTTCCTTATATCAGTTGCAACAATCCATTGTTCTTGAGAATGAAGACCAACTTTAGTATTTTCTGTATCATCCTCACCACTGCTAGATGAACTTCCATTTGCAATTTCATAGTTTAGTATGTGCATTCTTTCTTTCTTATTTAATATTCTTCAAGCAAACTATGTATAAAGCCTATCTCCACCTAAGACAAATTTAAATGGCTTATGATAAATTTAAGTCCATTTCCTTTTAAAAACTTTTAATCACAAATAACAAACATTAAATTCCATAAAAATATAATCAGATTATTGAAAAGACCAATAGAGCACAAAAAGGTATTGTAATAGGCACATAATTAAATGAGACACTAACTGCTAAGCAAACTTTTTAGAATTAAGAGTCTGGAGCATCTGATCCTACAAATGATTAAGTATAGAAAAATAAACAAAAAAGATTGTTCTTTATGTTCATTCTTATAATGAGTCATCAAGGGAAATATATGGGATTTTGAGCTAACCAAGCATGAAACCTGCAACTAATTGATTAAGTAAACATGCGTTGTTACTATTTTTAACTTATAGTTCACATTATTTCTCTAAATTTTGAATCAGAACTAGTTAAACAACTTTTGAAATTACATATTATCTTCTAAAACAATTATTTTTATTGGATTTTTTAACACCTTTGGACATAATTAACAAGAGGTAAAGTATAAACAAGATATTAGCGATAGTAACTTGTAAAACAAGAGATCGTTAGATCAGAAAAAGACATTATCAAGTATTCTTAAAAATATTATCCACAATAGCTAAAGGCATATCAAAATTTTTTTTGGGAAAAATCATGTGTTCTAGCAACTCCTCTATCATTAAGTGCACCACTACCAAATCATTAGTATAAATTATCTCACTAGCAAGATAATGAAGAATGACAAAAAGAAGTCCAAGAAGATGTAAATGTTGGTTAACAAGAAAAGATTCAGAGTTAAGAAATGAAACATAGATTAATTATCTAATGGCACATGTGGTCTATAGGGATGTCAAAATAACCAATTGATTGTGCAAAATGAAGATCATATGAAAAAACAAGTTTAACACCTACTAGTGATGATATTCACAACAAGTTTGGTTGTAATATATTTCTAACCTTGATTTTGAAATTTAAAAGATATATAGAGTTTATGAATAACTAATATAGTTCCTCATATAATTTCCCACAATTTTTAAGCTAAGACACCACTACCTTAAAAATAAATAACGAAACATATTGTGGAACACAAGTTTAACTTATAATAAAATAGGCAACAAATAAAAATGAAGTTAGGATTACCTTGATAGGTCATTTATTTCTACAAAAATTGAGTCAAGGATGTAAAATATTTAAATAGTTGCTCATTAAATTAAGTATTTATAGGCTTGACCAAAATTAATAAACATGTTTAAACTTATGGTATCTATACTTACACTTTACCAAGGCATAGTCCTAGATGATGAGAGGTGACTAACAATGTGAGGTAATCGATGGAAAAAAGGCAACTAATAAGATGCGAGTGATGGTGAGACACTACTGATAGTGAGACACTATCGTGAAGAGAGGTGATGATGATAAGGAGGCACATAGCGGATTAAGCTTAAGAGAGGTGACAATGATGACTAATGAGGAGGTACATAGGTAGAGCATAATATAGTGAAAGAGTTCATATTAAGATTTAATAGAGAATATATTTAAGAGTGCAAGAGACAGATTAGATGTGATAAGAAAGGAGAAAACAAAAACAATTAGGTGATTTAGGGTTTGTTTTTCAATTTAATACATAATTTACTTAAAATTATAGCTTACTCCTTGCATTTTACTAGTATTTTAGGTATTAATTGATACTGACAAATGCTAGCCAAAATCACCAGTATAACCTAAAAAATAAACTTAATGCTCATATCTAAATTTTCGTGCCAATTTTCAGTCGATACAGTCCATTTTAGTTAATACCAATTAGTATGGTACAAAAATCATAATTTTGGACCTAACTTTAATGAATTTTATTATTGTTGTAAAGTTGTCGCTTGTTTTTTTTAAAAGGTTTCTAACATTGTTTTCTTCTTCTTCTAGATTTATCCCTTGTCATCAATTATTGTCACAAAACAATTCTCACAGTAATATAAGTAGCATATTTTGTAACGTAGTTATGTTAAAATGGATAATGTTAGTTTAGAGCATAAAACCAACAAAAGAAAGAGTTTTGCAAAATCTAGGAGTGAATAAACCTAAATTTAGTTGTATTTAACTCTACAACCTTTTATAATTATTAACATATGCAAATATTAGGAAATTATAGTGAGAATCGATGTAACTCGTGATCACAATTAAGTCTAATTAAATATCAATTAAACTTAAATAAGATTCAGTATCTTATATTGATCCTTATTTATTCAATATCTCATGATTAACCTTTAAAGATCTTCAAAATTTATAACTAATTCCAATTTGATTAAATTACCTTTCTCTCATTAGTCGTTGTTTGTTTATAAATTGTTAGGTTCCCTAATATGTTGGTGGTATATAAAAATTATAATCTTAAATTGTACTTAAGATTAGATAAACTAAATATTTTTTATTTATTCAATTCTATAATTAAACAATTTTTTTCTATATATCAAAATTGATATTTAATAACTATCATGATCACTCAAATATTAAAATTGTATGATTTTTACTAACCTTTCCACGCATGAATTTTTATATAAAATAATCCTTTTATCACATAATATTATGACTAGACATAAAGTATGAAATAATGTCTACTCTATTTAAGTCCAATCGTATTAGTTCTCCATCATTAGTAATTGATTTTGTTAATAACATTTGAAAACTATTCTCAAAGTGGCATTCCACTTTGGCTAAGGATTTTTTCAATCAATACTTATTGAAAACAATGGAACATTCTTAAAGGTGATGAATCTTATATTGATCACTCATTTAACTCCATATAACTCATATTATATCTATTAACTACCAATTGAGCTACATTTGACTAGGATAGCTCATAATTAGTATCAAAACAAAAAAATTCTTATATAAGATGCTTTGGAGATCTCAATTGAAATGTCACTTATACAGTCATCACAATTAGAATTTATACAGACATATAAGTAATGTTAAAAATAGGATTCTCATAGCGGGTTAGTTCAGTGAACTTATTCTCCAATAAACACCCACACGCTTATTTAAGTGGTCCCATATTTTAGTCCGTGAGATCAACTACTTCCTTGATAACGAAGAATTATAATGCGTGCTAATCTGTTTATGTTTATTGACACACACACACACACACACACACGCACGCACGCACGCACGCACAAATGCAATATAAATCTCAAAATTATAATCTCATAGACTTTATCTTATAAATTAGTTTAACTAATATCCATAAGATAAAGAATACATTTAATTAATTATATCACAAATATACTACCAACTGATTAAGTGTTAGGACATAAACCAAACTAGGACTTTAAACTCAAATATTAACTTGTATATAGAACAGTGAATATCTTTAACACTACATAAGTATCAAATATCTTAAATACTAAACAAATTTAGTATGTTATTTATATACTTATACTAAAATAGGTAAATAATGTCTCTTTATATAGATCTAATTCCCAGAATTAATTTATTACATTTTAATATCCAGTAAGAGTTATTCTTGGATTATCATATTTTTCACAATTGAAACTATGATTTACCTATCCTCAATAAGCAGTATTTTATTTTATGCTCCTATTGAAGAGTACAACTATATTCCTACTAACCTTCTTGTAGATAAAATATATCCATAATCATCTCCAAGACAAACTCTTTGAATTAATCATGAAAGTGAATCTTTCAACATCTTATAACCTTTCAACTATATATAAAATGTATTAACCAAGGCTTAAGTTCTGTTTGGATGTGATGTCATGAGATTTGAACTTTTAAAACTTCTTCTTACTCCCACCATTTATCTAGAGAACTATTCTCCTGTAAGCATATATTTAAATAAACATTATACTTTATAGGGTTTATAAGATGATACCAAACCTTTTAGATTTATCATAAATTTATATTGTCCAATTTATTTCTAAACTTATAAAATAATCTATGCTCCAAATAAATATCACATCCTAAAATAATGCTTCAAATAAATATCACATCCTAAAATCATTAACTTAAACTATTTTGATGTCTTACAATTTCATATCTAATTTGAAATCTTACTAATTGATTTAATTAAAATTATAGAAGGTAAGTTGTTGTATTAGACATAAAAAGAGATAAATATTACATTGTACAATATCTTATATTACATGTTCCTTCTTATATAAATCCATGATATTATAGAACTTTGTCGTGGAGGTATTCACTAAAAAATCTCATTCCTTATAAATAACTGATAATGTTTGATTCATCATATCAATCTCATCAAAATGAATTGAAATTCTTAATGCTTAATTTCTACATAGATTTAAATACAATAAACCTTTCAAAAATTTAATTGATATTTCATATAATAAGTGCCATTATATCATATAAAGTCATTAATAAATATATTGAAACATAATATTAATCCTTTTTATTAAATATTATTGCATCCAATACATCATATGTATAAGATCCAATAATTCAATACCATAATTGTCCTTTACCAAAGGTTTACTTAGTCATTCTTAGCCAAGGTAAGGGGCATAATAGAGAGCTATTCTCCTACATAATTGGTGGTGGTGAAAACAAGATTTTTCTTTGATTGATAACTGGTCTCATTTTGGTTTGTTAAATTGCTTAAATGAATTAACTCCCCTCAAGTAAAAATTCCATCATGATGTCACTATATACTAAGTTCTATTAGAACAATATGTTATTATAGGAACTTTAACAACTTTAAATAATTTCCTTTCTTTCCAACTTCACCTTGATACCTGACAAAGAGGAAAAAATTATATGGAATGGCAACTCATAAGGTAAATTCACTAATGCCTCATTCATAAAGCTCCTTAGTCTAATAAACCCAAGGGTTAGGTGGTTCCACCTTATTTGGATAAAGCATGTTATACCCTCGAGCTTTCTGTACAATTTGGTTAGTAGTAAAAGGAAAACTCCCAATCCTGGACACATTATCCAAAATTTTATTCATTCCAAACTTTTTTTAAAAAATTAAACAAAATTTATTGAGATAATATGAATGTAAATACACAAGTTCAAGAGCTTCTTCTACATCCACGAGAAGCTAAACGACAACATAGTAAAGAAACCATGGACCAAACCAAAACAACACCGCGATAGATACAACTACAAGCTAAAACTTTAAAAAAATGACAGTGTAGAAAGGGTAGTTGTAGAAAAAACATTAACTATTAAAGAGTCCTATAGATGGTAAAGATAAACTCTCCCATTGAAAGGGGACTCCAAAAGATTCCAAATTAAGGCATCGAGTGGCTTCTTCATCACCATACGGGTCGACCAAGGTAAGGATTCTTGTCCTGAAAAAACATGCTTCCTCTACTTCGTCTAAACTTTGATCGTCCTATTTAGGGTAGAATCATCGAGAGATTCCTTCTATCCGTCGGTGGTGGAAATGTGTGGAGTCACTGTTGAGAGGCATGCATCTTTTCCTTCACGATCCTTATGTTAATTGCTCTTTTGGAAACTAAGATTAGAGTAGATAATATTATGAAGTTGAATAAATAAGGTAGTAGTTAGAAATTTGATACTCATCACTAGAAGCATGCTTTGGGAAGAATAATTATTGATTTTAATCCATAAAATGAGGAGGTAGAGGTTTTGGAAGTGGAAATGTAGGTGATGCATATGAAATGACAGTTCAAAGTAGAGGATGTTTATATTTTCTCCTTTGTCGTATATGGCTTTAATTATGCCTTCCAAAAGAAGGAGCTATGGAAGAGTTTGGTGGATTTCCAGAATAAAGTGGTTGGCCCCCAAGTTATCGGTGGCGATTTTAATTCTACTTTGTTTAGAACTGAAGGTGAAGGAAATGCTCTCCTATGGAAATTCACATCAGATTTCAAGGATTGTGTGGAGAAAATAGGCCTCATTGATCTCACATATTAGGGTCACACATTTACTTGAAGCAAAAACCAAGCTAAGGACTGGCTATAATGAAAAGCTGGATCAAGTGCTAGTTAATCAGAGTTTGTTACTAAAGTTTCTTATGAGTTCTACCTCCTTTCTAAATCCTCTCTTCTCTGACCACTTCCCTGCTAAGATAGAGGGTATGTTCCTCAAATAGAATTCTAAATTTCCTTTCAGATTTAACAATTTTTGGGCAGATATGGAAGGTTTTCAAGAGGCTGCTCAGAAAGGAATGTTGTAGGCCGTGCATGGTACTAAACAATTTATATGTGTTTAGAGGCTCAAAGTAATAAAGGATGAATTGAAAAAACTAAATGCTATAAGAGGAAGATCCACTGGTAAATCTATTGAAAGATCTAAGAGTGATCTTTCTATAATTCAAGGGTAACTTTTTAATAACCCTATAGACTGGTAACTTTTGTCACTAGAGAAAGAGAAACTGAACAATTATCTCTCCGCTATTCAAAATCATAAAAGTTTGGTAAAGCAAAGATCAAGGGTTAAATGGCTACTAGAAGTTGATAAATGCTCTAAGTTCTTCTTCAATTGATTAGTGGGGAGAAGGAACAACAATAGAATTTTCGTCATCCAAGTTGAAGATAGCAGGTTACTCGACCATCAGGATCAAATCTTCGAAGAGGCAGGGAAATATTTTAGTAGATTTTATGGTCAATCTACTAGGATTTCAGTTACCTCACACTTGTTAAACTCTTTCATTTCGAAGAAGCTATCTCAAGAAAAGGCTTTTAATTTAATAAGGCCTATCCAAGATGCAGAAGTTATCTCCCAAATGAATTTTAATAAAGCTCTAAGTCCTGATGGCCTAAATGGGGTTTTCTTTGGGAAAGCCTAGGGTGAGATTGGAAGGATGGTTAAACAAGCTGTGAGTGAATTCTTCTCTATTGGGGTATTGTTAAAAGACATTAATAAAAACCTTCCTTTGCTTAATTCCTAAGACAAGTAACCCGATTCCTTTAAAGAGCAGGTAATGGAAAAAAAACACACTTCTGGATTGATAACTGGACGAGTCATAGTCTATTAATTCGATTTCCTAATGTAGTACAATGTTGGAGTCATCTTCCACTTAATGCTAAAGTTTGTGTAGTCATTACTGACAACAAGTGGACTGATCATCTAGACCAGGTGATTTACCTCATCCTTAATTATACCCCTAATTACAAGACTCAGGACAAATACTCTTGGTTAAACCAACCCCTAATTTTTTTAACAAGCTATATAGGGAGTGGCTATCACAGGGCAGTCCTTTGTTGATTGGTACCCTGTAGTCTGACATATATGCTTGAGACCCAACTCCTCTTGCTTATTATGCTTGGCAACATTGAACAAAATGGCATTTTCTAAACTTGGACAACACATATTTCCTATACAGGAACGATAGTGAAACTAGAGATCACCTTTTTTTTTCCTATGCCCTTTTGCTGAGAGCATATAGAGAAAAATTAAAAAGAGGTGTCATTAGAGATAGGACAGGATTTTGCTTACTGTCATATTGGAAAAATTAAGAGGACTGAAGACTAACCCTAAAGGGGATAGAGCAATTTACATATTTTCATTTGCTTCTAGTATTGGGGAAAGGAAAGAGAGGAACTTGTGAATTTTCAAAGGTAGAATGTGTTCAAATCTAGAGGTGATGAATTCTATAATCATGAGGATTAGAGAATCGATTTTTCTCTCAAAAGAATTACCTAATTGTAGTGAAAATGTTGTTAGAACTCAGAATCTGGGCTAACCTTAAAACATGCAGTACCAAAATAAAAGAGGAAAAGGTATTATGAGGTTACATATAGAAAGATGTACTCCCAAAGATGCTGTAGGAAGCCATTAAATTAGGTGACTGGAAGCATCGTCTCAATCGGCTATGAACTGAAGTCTATATAAGAGAGATAGAAGTCGTGAACTCTTCAAAGGAATTCGGGTTACTTATCTTGTTGGGACCCGTTACTGGAACCCAACCTCGAAGCACAAACTTAACGAACATCAATGAAAGAACGGAAGCGAAACGAAATAAAGAACGGAAACATATTGAAAGTCGAAGGATCGAAAGCGAAACGGAAGCAAATGCAAATTGAACCGAAACAAATTTCCGAAACACAACTCGGAACGAATTACATAGAACGGATTTTCATAGAGTCCGACATCCGAAACGAAACACAGAAAACTATCGCGTTGGAAACTTTAGACTTATCTAATCTGAAATCTGGTATATATATATTTTTTTTCTTTTCCAATCCTTTCATGTTCATTCTAATCAATCTTATACAGATCGGAACAATACAATACAATTTCCCTTTTGGAAATTTTTCCTCAATCATCACAGATTTCCTACAAAACCGATCACATCTCATAATTCGACAGGTTAATCACACTCTAAATATTACTCTTTATACAAATTTTATCAAAAATCCGGCAGCATAACGGCTGCATTTTGACAGCCCAAAAATTTCTGCAAAGGCAAACACACTTCTATAATATCAC
>JANZLH020000079.1:1298173-1309534 GCA_026770325.2 Erythroxylum fimbriatum | reverse complement strand
TAACCGGTCAATTGACCGGTTTTTACCGGTTCGAACTGGTTTAATTGAGAACTGGTTTTTAGGAGTCAACCGGACCGGATAGCCAACTGGTCACCGGTTGAACCGGTCGAACCGGCCGGTCCGGACCGATTTTTAAAACCATGCTTGCAAGAGTAAAAGAAAGTTTCAAAATTTTAAAATTAACAATATATGTTTTCCCAGTAGCTTAAATTGTCGGTTACATCCCTATCGCTTACCTACCAACAACATTTGTTATTCAAACCATTTTTGTGTTTTCATTAACAAAAATAAAATAATGTTTTGTAATCTAATAATCCAATTTTTCGATTTCTAAGTAACGCTTGGATACAAATCACGAGACTGTCTATTCTTCCTCGAATTTTTCATTGAGAGGGAAAAGAGTTAATCTAATCTTTTTAAGAAATAAAGTTTTAATCAGAATATGATCCGAAGGATCCCTTAACTATTACGGATACTAAAACGAATCGCACTTTTACCACTCAACTATACCCACTATGATGCGAAGCACAGCATTGTTGGTCTTGTTTTATTCAAAGAAAATGACTGCACATTCTAAATTACACCTGAACACTTTTGACTTCTCACTCCATTACATACATCTAACTGAGGCTTGCTCGCCTACAACATGAACACAGAACCAGCTAATTCATCTACCATCCAGTTCACTTCTTACCTTCTAGTCACCTAATTATAGAGCCAACTACGATTAATAATCTAAAAATTATCAACTTAATAGAGGCTTCTTTGAATCGAAGTCACTTTCCATGGCATCTTCATACAGGTAACCTTCTTTCCCTTTAGCCCATAGCACAAAGTACAGACCGGTAAACATGATGAACATGCCAGCTAGGCTGCAACGCAATTCAACAAATAAGATCCAGGTTACCTAAACCCAATTTAGCAACAGTAAGTAACTTTATACCTTCCAATTTTCACGGTATCACCTAAGGATACAACGGAGAGGATAACTGTGATCACTGTTCCAATGGGGCTAAACATGGAGACAAGAACTGGACCCCTCTTCTTCATTGCCCACCCATTAAAGCTCACACATGCTCCACCTACTGTACCACCCTGTCCATCTAAAAGTATTATGCATCTTGAAAAGGAATGCTACATACCTATAAACACCACCTCACAAAAAGACTTGTCTGCAATAACGGAACGAGTCCTGCACCTTTTACCAACTACACAATTCAGTTGGAGAAGTAACTTTACCAGGATTGAATAGCCAATGAGGTCTCCTAGACGAATTACAGACCAACCAAAATCAAAAGTGCGATCTTGAATCAACTTTATGATTGCAGTCATAATCACCCCGATGAAGGATGTTATGGCACACAAAGACATTGGTGCAGGAAAATCTCTAAGCGTGGTTGCCTGTGATAATGATATAGATGGGGTTAAGTGATGGATTGAACAAGCAAACATAATGTATTCCAAATTCTACCTGCAAGACAACATTGCTTGATAGAACAATAACAGCTGCCATGAGATATAAACAACCAATGATCTTATCTTTATCAAACATCATTTCTGATACTGGAGATGTCAAGCGTCCTGATGTGGTGCTGTGCATTAGACTCATTGTCAGGGCACCCACAACGCACAACAATGTGCCTACAAGTTTGACTTTGCTGTATATGCAACTCAGCTCGACTTTCTCCAACCTACAGGAGCACGATAGCAAGCAATTCAGGGAAATAACAAGCCTAATAAATTGAGGTCGACCAATTGTTTTCTCCTTTTTATGAGGTCAACTTAAATTATATAGAAAAAAAAAATTCACAAGTATGATGAGTTACCTCAATGCCCAAGCAATGACAAAGATTAGCCCAGGAGCAAGGTTAGGCATTGCTGTTGCCAATGCAGGAGAAGTTAGATTAATACCCTTCAGGAACAACGATTGAAATAAAGTAACCCTGAAAACAAAACAAAAATATAACGTTACAATTTCATCTGCCAGGAACAGAGCTATTTTCTTTCTATACAATTTGCGCATAGGTTAGGTGCCTAAACACGATACAAGTTATTCCTAGATCTTTAAACTTGTACATTCCGTTTCCATCCATGGAATAAAAGTATGCCTGCGACTTCGACTACCCTCTTACTCATACATTATGTTTTATTATCACGGCTACCACTTGTGACGATAAAGTACATAATCCCGAGACGAGCGAAAAAGGCACATAAGTGGGAGACGAGAACTGACAACTTAGTATCAAGAATTAAGGATAGCCACCTTGTATTTAACAAGTGGCTTGTAGCATCTAACAGTAGCTACACTCTTCCTTCTCTTTTATATGTTGCAAACTTACAGTAGATTTTGGAATAACCCTTGAGTTGTCTTCTATTGAAATATCGATAATGAAGGAAGGAACTATTATTACAGGATAACGAAGAGCATTTTTTTCATATGCTTATAAAGATTTATTCTCCTCTCCTTCTCAACATAGGAGTTAAACACCCACTTTTCATGTGTTAGCAATCCTTAATTTCCACATTATATTTATCCCTTATGAACAATTCGTCATGTAAAATCTTCAAGTAACTTGTCGAGGTAATGCATCTAATATCTTCTGCTTACCCTCCAAAAGAGATCAAAGCAAGCTGAATCATCAACTTCAAACCCAGTTTCTTGGGCCATTTGCTCCTGAAAGTAAAATCAACATAAACCATCGACACCATAATAATTAATTATTCCTCATGAGACAGGCAGAGACGGATACCTCTCAAAATAAACAGCAAGAGGAGAGATCACCAGGAAGGTCGCGAAAGTAGAGAAGATCACAATGGTTAGTGGAGCAAGACCAAGAGACATCAGATAACTCAGCAGCACAGAGTTGCCGGCATACACGAATTGCACCGCTATCAAACCTCCTATTATTGAACAATCTTCAAGCATCTCCTTCTGCATGCACCAAACCATTCTGTATATCCGTCTCCTCCAAGTAAATAGACCCAAGAGTGAGACACCAATGATCAGATAACCTTTCCTCTCTCTTCAATCTCCAGCTACCAAAACAAATTTATAAATCCTAGCTGGTATTGAGGACTTCCCTTTTATGGTTGCATGCAATTCTTTGTGCAACTTTTCCCCTGCCAGGCCTTTCTGTATAATCCGTTTTCTCTTGGTTACGTAAGAAACGAACAAAAAATATCAACAGAAAGGGAGCAATGAAAAGATGCAGAAATTAAGAAATGGGTTTTTGAGTTTTGGGGATTTCTAGTTTTCGGAATGTAGTTGTTGGTTCTGTCTAACCATTTACTCGTTTTTTCTCCAATGTACCTGTTTTAGCACCCAGCTACCCTTCTAGCTTTCTCTACCAGTCCTCTCTTCCGGTCTTGCGGGGAAATTATATATATATATATACACACATATATATATTGTCCTTTATTTAGCTTTATTTAATTAGTTTTCGTAGGGTCTAAAGATATTTAGACAATATACCAGTGGCAAGTAAGAGACCCTCGTCCTCAGATGGGATTTTATTTTTACTAGATTTTGTAAATTCTCAATTCTACTTTTGGTTAGTTGCTGGCATACCATGGCCAAAAATGGTGGACTCTGGCCCCTCGCCTGATGTTTTTGGTGCCGAAGTCGAGTGAGCTATTGAGAGTGAAGCTTTAAATCTCTAACAATTCGTGGAAGAGCAAGTTGGATGCTGGTTTTGTCAAAACCAAGCCCACTCACTATTAGGAGGTGCTTATGGATAGCATAATCACCTCTCATCTGGAGCTGCATCAAGTAGGCGCAAAGATTTGGCCTGCAGCACGTGTGTACTATTTCTGGAACAAAAGGCGATCTTTACCACAAGTGCAAGCTTGGGCTACGGAAAAAAGAGGGAAAAAAAGGCTTGGAAAAGCAAAGTTAACCGAAGAAGACACCTTTATCTTCAAGTTTACTGCTGATTGTAGTCTTACTGAAATCTTGGAGTTACGTCCTTGGCACATTGCAGGACAACCCATATTCTTGCAAAAATAGAGACTAGATAAGGAGATAGACCGAAGCAACATTGACACAATTCCAATTTGGATTAATTTTTAATTTTCATAACACACTATTGAAATTGGACAATTGAGGGACTGAGTTATCTAGCAAGTTCAATTGGAAAGCCACTAACTATGGACTCTCATAAAGCTAATATGGAAAGGATTTGCTATGCAAAGATTTGTGTAGAAATCTGGAGGGATAAGGAATTACTTGAAGCCATCCTAGTGATGAAGCTAAATGAGGCTGGTGAGCTGACTAGAGTGGAAGTCCAATTAACTTACCCTTGGAAACCCAAAAACACCAACAGAAAGTGGAGAACTATTAACAAAATGTTTACAACAGGCACTTGTCAGGAGCTTATGGGACAAATGGAGGCTCTAACAAATATTGGAGATGTAGAGGGAGAATGCACATTTAGGGAGACTGAGCAGGAAGTTATTGGGACCAAGGAGCTTGAAAACATAAAACCATGACAAGGTTGATCCAAGTACAAGTGAGGGAGAAATCTGTGAGATAATTACAAGTAATGTTGATAATGGATTCAATAATGCTAAAGGGGAAGAACACAGAACCCAACAGAAAATCATGGAGGAGTTTGAACTTGTTACAAGCTTAAGGAGAAAATCTAACAGGTTTAAGGGTAGGGGTAGGTTAAGAGCTAATGCTCTAACCTGAACATCTGTAATGAGTTGTCTTTTTTAGAATATAAGAGGATTGAATAATCCTCTTAAAAGGCAAGTTGTTAAAGACTTAGTAGCTGAGAAAAATCATGTTTTGTTAGGCTTAATAGAAACTAAAATAAGGCTACAAATCTACAAAGTTGCCTGAACTTTTTAGGTGTTGAGTGGGAGATTATTTCCCATCACAGGTATCACTTTAATGGCAGAATTTTAATTACCTACAACTCAAACCAGCTTTCTATACAGAGTTCTCTTATAACTGATCAATTGATTCATATTAAGTGTGGATTCTTTGGTGCCAAAGACAAATTGGAACTTTCAGTGATTTATGTAGCTAACCATGCCTTTGAGAGAGTGAAGTTATGAGAGGACATCAAAGTTCTTCAAGCCTCTATTATAGATCCTTGGGCCATTGCAGGGGACTACAATTGTATACTATATTCAAATGAAGTTGAAGGCAGTAGAATTAGAATAAATAGGTTAGATAAAGAGATGGAAAAATTCATCAAGGTATCCAACCTAATGGATCTAAGATAAGTGAGTTGTGTATACACATGGAGTAGCGAACAACTGGGTGATTATTTTATAAGAAAGAAGTTGGATCTAGTAATGGAAAAGCAATAACGGTTATTCAACTTTCCCAACTCATTCACACATTTTGAAGAAACCTTATGCTTAGATCATTACTGGATGGAGATACAAGGACTGGATTTCGGTAGAGCTAATAGAGCTCTATTCAAATTCTTCAATGGTTTGACAGAAAAATAGGATTTGAGCAACCAGTCGGAAGAAGTTGGCAGATAGAAATAAGAGGTTGCAAATCTTACCAGCTGATGAGGAAGCTTCAATAGGTAAGGATTGATTTCAACATCTTTTGTAAGAAAACAATTGTTAACTCTCAATTTGCTTTCAAATTAGCTAAGGAAAAATTAAGAAATTCTTAGTTAGATTGCTATGATCACCCCTTGGATCAGAGATTGAAAGAACAACAAGTCACTTATCTAAAAGAGTTTAACTCAGCACTGAGTCTGCATAATTCCATTTTAAAGCAAAAGGTTAGACTGAGTTAGTTAAAAGAAGGGGATATTCAAAATCTACCAACCTATCCTAGCTAGAATAAACATTAACAAAATCAATATGTTTTATGATGAAGAGGGGTCAAGTTGCATATATTAAGAAAACATTGAAAGCCTAGCATTGAATTATTTCAAGGTTTTATTGGGAGATACAAGTATGGAGAACAATGAAGTTTAGCATATATCCTGGTTAGTACAAAAAAAGATTAATCACCAAATGAGAGAGCAATTAGTTGGTCTAGTTTCTATGCAAAAAGTCAAGGAAATTCTATTTAATCTTAATCCATCTAGGGCACTTCGCCTTGATGGATTCATAACTCACTTCTTTCAAAGAACTTGGGACATTACAAGCTAGCTGGAGGTTGAAACTATGTAGGAGTTGTTTTCCACTTCTAAGCTATTGAAGGAACTCAATAGCACCTATATTTTCCTGATTCTCAAGTCTCCAGATCCTAATAGCATGAGTGATTATTGCCCTATTTCCTGTTGTAATACAATATACAAAGTTATCTTAAAAATTCTGGCCAATAGATTCAAAAGATCTTTAAACTCATTAGTTGCCTTTTAATAGGGTGCTTTTATGTAGGGAAGAACTATTAGGGACAACATTTTGATAGTTCAAGATAAGACTAAATAAGAATAGCAACAGAAGAGATATTGACATGTGAAAATGATGGTAATATACAGTTAAGATATGAAGATATTATTAGCCCCCCTTAAGTTCATGGGAGGATGTGATCATGAGCTTGTCCACAATCGCTGAAATGCTAAAGAGGCAAGAGCTTTGGTCATAATATCAGTGATTTGTGTAGAGGACGAAATGTGGCAAATGAGTAAAGCTTTGTTGGCTGCTAAATCACGAACAAGTGAATGTCAATTTCAATGTGCTTAGTATGAGCATGAGAAATCGGATCTGAGGTGAGAAAGGTAACACCGAGATTGTCACACCAAAGGGTAGGAGAAAGATTTACAAGACCCAATTCTCCAAGAAGAGCAGTAATCCAATATAATTATACAGAAGCAAGAGCAATGTTGCGGTACTCAACTTTAGTATTGGAGTGAGCAGCAATTGGTTGCTTTTTAGCACTCCAAGAGATAAGATTAGGACCCAAAAAGATACAATAACCAGATGTAGATCGTCAATCATCAGAACAACCAGCCCAATCAGTATCACAAGAAGCTTGTAAAGAAAGCTTGGTAGATTGGTGAAATGAATGCCATGAGAGGGTGTGGAGTGGAGATATCGTAGAATCCGTTTCACCACAAACCAGTGAATGTTAGTAGGACACTGGAGAAATTGCGAAACTTTATTGACAACAAATTGAATATCAAGGTGGGTGAGACAAATGTATTGAAGTGTACCAATAATTCTATGATATTATGTAGGATCAAAAAGAGGAACACCATGATTTTTATACAAGGAAAGAGACAAGGTGATAGGTGTATGAACTGGTTTAGATTTTTTAAAGTCAGTTCAAAGAAGAAGATTTTTTGTGTATTGGGTTTGGGTGAGAAGAAGACCTTGAGAAGTGCTGTGAGCTTCGGCATTAAGGAAATGATGAAGAGGACCTAAGTCTTTGATAGAAAAGGCAGAGTTGAGTTCATGGATAAGAGTGTTGACGAAGAAGGGTGAGGAACCAGTTACCAAGATATCATGCACATAAACTAAGAGGAAAGTTGTGTGAGAGTTGATTTTATGAATGAAGAGAGCGGTGTCAGATTTCGAGGGTTTAAATTGGAGTTCAAGAAGTTTTTGATTAAGACGATGAAACCAAACTCAAGGGGTCTGTTTAAGACCATACAAGGCTTTATGGAGCCTATAAACATAGTGAGGATGGTGGGGATCTGTGAAGTCAGGAGGTTGAGACATATAAACAGGTTCTTGTAAGTAACTATGAAGAAAGACATTATTAACATCAATTTGGCGAATAGGTGAATGATAGGACATAACCAAGGTAATGATGATTCGAATAGTGGTGGGTTTGACAACAGGATTGAAAGTAGCAGTGTAATCAACTCTTGGAGTTTGATGGCAACCTTTAGCAACAAGATGAGCTTTATAGCGCTCAAGAGAGCCATCGAGATTTATTTTAGTGTGAAAACCCCTTTTACAGCCAACAATGTTTGTGTTTGGAGGGGGTGGAAGAAGAGTCCATGTGTGATTGTGATGGAGGGCACTGAACTCTTCAAGCATAGCTTGGCGCCAGTAAGAAAATTTGTTGGCTTAAGTAAAAGAGGTGGGATCAGAATTAGTATTTGGTGTAGTGAAAGTATAAGTGATATAATCAGACAAATGGTGAGGTGTACGTGTGTTATCTCGGGTATAAGTGATCATCAGATGAGGAGGAGGTTGGGATGTGTTTGTAATAGGGGGTAGAGGAAGGAGAAGATAGAGGTGGAAGTGGTAAAGGTAAAGAATAAAGAGAAAAGGAGAGTGAGGTGGAAGTGGTAAAGGTAAAGAATAAGGAGAAAAGGAGAGTGAGGTGGAAGACGACACAGGTAATTTATGGTAAGGAAAGAGAGGTTCAATAAAGCAGACATGACGAGAAATATAAAGTTTGGAGGTGATGGGATCAAAACATTGATAGCCTTTATACTAAGAGGCGTATCCAAGAAACACACACTGGATAGATTTTGGGTCAATTTATCTAAACGAGTGGAGCCCAAATGAGAAAAACATGCACAAATAAAAACACAAAGATGAGTAAGGTCAGGTTAAGTACAGTAAAGGACTTCATGAGGAGATTTGAGGTGAGGAACAGGAGTAGGTAAGAGATTGATGTTTGTCACCGTGTGTTGTGTGGAATGGAGCTCTGGTGATATTTGATTCTGTAGAAAACTTTTGTAGTTGTCTGTGAAAGCTGGTGGTGTGTGTAGTTCTGTGTGTTGTGATATTGAAGTGAGTTGGGGGAAAGTTTGGAAAGGGCAAATGTAAATTCTGAAAACAGAGTGTGATTTCGAGAGAATTGGAATGCATTAGGCTGAGGAATTGGCTACAATAGTAATGCTTACATGTGTATAAAGAGGAACTGCTATTTGTTGGTTTTCTAGACAGAGGGTTGGTTGACTGAAAAAGGAGAGGAAGGTATTAAGAGATGGGCATGGGCTTTGATACCATGAAAGAGTAGGAAAAGTATAATGTTTTTGTTATGTATTGATTAAGAGAGGATACAGTACTTTATATACAACCTTGATGATATACAGCCTTGATGATTACTGGATAATAGAAATAAACTAAAGATAAGAGTAAATAAGATTAAGAGATATTGACATGTGAATTAAATAATGGTAATATACAATTAAGATATGAAGATCCTATCAAAGAGTAATCCAATTGGTAATACAACTCAAATCTAGTGGTTTGATAATAATTGGCTAAATTTTTTTAATCTTCTTTTAAATTGAATTTGAATGAATGGAAGTGATGATTTTTAATTTTCTAATCTTCAAGAATTGCAAATTTTGTATTATTTTTGTCAATTTCTTTAGTTGGCTTTTGATATCTTCTGTAACTATTGGAAAAAAATTTCATTCTTTTATTTTTAAAATGAAGGAACCCGTGGTCGCTATCCTTTGAATGCACACTGAGTAAACCTTCGAATTGACACAATAACTTACAAATCACACAAATCAGATACTCCATACTGAGTAAGCCCTGTATGACAGATTCAATCGAGAGAGCGTAAATAGGAAGAATCAAACAGAGGACCTTTTGATCCCATGCTCTCCACATGAAGATTGTAATTTCAGCCGGTAACAACAGTTGTAATAGGTTTTGCAATGTCTCCATAATAGTATAGATATAAATAGATATTAAATTAGTTGGATTGATTCAGTTGGAGCCAAAATCTGTCAGATGAGAAACACTTTCGGTCCCAAAAAAATTGCTTGGAATATGCAGCAGATGACCAAGACAGGGACATAGGGTTATAGATGGCTTTGGATTCTTCAGTTTTAATAACGATAGACGCAAGCGTTGTGGATGATACACATGTTGGATAAGCTGGTGAAACCCAGGTAATAAGACACAGCAATAGGTTGGGCAAGTGATTGAGGATGAGAAACAAGGACAAGCAGATGGCAAGAAGGACCGAAGCTGCCGGCCGGTTGTTGAAGATAATAGACGAATAGAATAGCCACAGCTCCTCTGATACTAGGAGAGAAAAAAACGAAATACTATTATTCAATTGATTTTCACCAAACAACTTATTATTCAAACACTTTTTTAACTTGCAGGTTAAGAAAGAGACTTTCCAGGATCCACCTTTTAATGTATCTAGTTAGTTCATCAGCACATGTTACTTATACGCAATCCCTGTTGCAATAAGACACAAAATGATCTGTCGGTACGCCTTGCTGCTTTTATCATATACGAGGGGCCTACCATTAAATAACTAGCTGCACTTGTTCGGTTCAGAATTGATGCAAGTAAATAATGCATGTGATGATGTGAAGTTGGAAAAGAATACTTTTGGTGCGATGACAATAAATCGGGGTGATTGATTGACACGGTAACATTGGCTTTATCCCGGCTATAGTAATAATACGGCCTCAGCACCCACTTTCCTTGCTTCTCAAAGCCATTCACAAAATAGATCGGCAAAACGTGTCTCGCGGCGGATTTGCATGTGCCAATGACTGGAAAGCTTGGAGAAGTCCATACTACGGAATGTGTTGAATTGATACTTCACAAGAAAGTGGTACCTTGACATACAATCTTCGCGTGTTTGCAAACTACAAAAGATGCAATCCGTAAGGAAATTATATAGCAGCCCTTTTTGTTTTTTTTAATCAATCTCGAGCATATTCTCAAATTGAAAACTCTTCGTATAAACAAAACTAAAATACAAAATAAAATCACAAGGGAGTTTTCAGGTGTAATATTATACATTTTATATATTGATGCGATGCCTTTAACTATATATTTCATTACAAAATTTGAATGAGTTTTAAATGACCATAAATTAGTGATTCTAATGGGCTTGAAACAAAATAATTGTATTAATAACTTTTTTGTTAGTTCACAAATCTTTCTATTAATTATATGTGTCTCGCTGTTAATTTACTTGAAATTTTTAAAAAATGTTTAAAGATTAAATTACTGGAAATGTCATGTCTTTAAAAAAAAACTACATGATTTTTATCAAATTATAATGAATTAATTATGAGTTGATTTGGGTCAAGTTAATATCTCTTAAAAAAATTTGTCATATGCTGACAATGTAAATTAAAATAAAGAAGCCGTTCCTCAACTGTTACTTGCGAACATCATCAATAAAGAAGCCATAACTTAAAGGGATATGGTTAAGTAGTAGGAACTCATCCATTCTTAACCAAAAGTCAGGAGTTCGATCCTTGACTTTATGTATGGAACAGTCTTAAATTCTTGGGCCAACTGTCCTACCCTGTGAAATGCGTACAAACCAGCGAGAGGATTAGTCACTGAATCCGCCGGTGAATACTCTAATTTAAGACCAAAAAAAAGGGAAGCTACGGTTCCTTTACACGAAATAAAATTATTATTTTTGGTCGGGTCGGCTGTGCTAGGCCCAGGCCCAAGATATTCAATTTATGCATCCACGGCCCATTC
>JANZLH020000079.1:1274815-1298073 GCA_026770325.2 Erythroxylum fimbriatum | reverse complement strand
AAACATGATTGATGTTAACTTGTAAAGTATATAGTATAATTGTACAATATACTAATAGACTATTTTACAAATTTTAAAAATTTCAGAAACTATTTTATAAATTTAAAAAATTATCCAAAACCGTACGCGATATTGACTAGTATTGATACAATACTGTGCTAAACTTAATCTGATACCAAAACTGACAGGGTATTCGCGACTTTGATCCCTTCTACCATTCAGTCTAATACTTAAAAAACAAAACCTGCAGTAATTGGACTTCTTGTGAAATCAAACAACAAAATGTGCGTGCACCACTGACCCTGACAAAGCTATGCGAAGGTCCCTCTTGAAGGGCTTACATGAATCTCTCTTCATTCAGAATCACCCCTTCGTGTTCCTATCAAGACATCATCACGTTGGCACATACACTGACGATAATATTGAGAACATCCCAATTGAAAACCCCGATCCATGGCCCAGTCTCATTTCACCTCCAGCCCAAGGTTGCCCCTCTTCAAAGCTGGCATTCTGCAGGGTATCAGAGTTGCTCAACTCAGTTGCCAAACCGAATGGATACACTCTGGCTCGCCTGATTCGAGCCTCTATGCACCTCTTCTCCGATTGTTACTGCCAACAGCTTCACGGCTATATCTTGAAATCTGGGTTTGGCTCCAATCTTTACGTCTCATCTGCTTTGATGAAGTTGTATCACGAAACTTGTTCGATGGACGATACTCTGAAACTGTTTGTTGAAATTCCTCATCCAAATGTAGTTACTTGGAATACTCTGATTTCCATGTTTCTGTATTCTGGGCAGTTTAGTAAAGCATTGGCCTCGTTTCTTCAACTTGATAAATCTGGTGTTAGTCCAGATGCTTACTCCTTTACGATTGCTTTGTCTGCTTGTGGACAACTGAGTCTATTGGAACTCGGAACCTTAATTCACTGCAGGATTCTGAAACATGGTATCAACCGCGGAATTGTTGTCTCTAATTGCCTGATTGACATGTATGGAAAATGTGGATCGTGTGAGGAGGCAACTTGGGTTTTCGATGAAATGGTAGAGAAGGACCTTATTTCCTGGAATTCAGTTATAGCAGCTTGTGCTAGAAACAATAACGTAGAATTAGCGTACAGTTTCTTTCATCAGATGCCTGAACCAAATACAATATCGTACAATGAGATGATCAACGGCACCGCCCAGTTTGGCAATATAAATGATGCTATTGCTTTATTATCAAATATGAAAAGCCCAAATTCTTCTTCTTGGAATTCAATCATAACTGCTTATGTTAATAGAAATCGAGCAAGAGAAGCATTGGACTTTTTCACTAAGATGCAATCATGTGGGGTAGAACTGGATGAGTACACGTTCTCAATTCTTTTGAGTGGTATCGCGGGGCTTGCAGCTTTGAACTGGGGAATGTTGATTCATACTTTCACGATGAAGTTGGGGCTCAATCTGTCAGTTGTAGTTGGAACTGCTCTCGTGGACATGTACTCTAAATGCGGGCAAGTGGAGCATGCTGAATCAGTGTTTCTATCATTGCCGAAGAGGAACTTAGTGACATGGAATGCAATGATTTCGGGCTATGTTCAGAATGGCTTTACAGATAAGGGAATCCAGCTTTTTGAAGAAATGAAAATGGTGAAGAATCTAAAACCGGACTGGGTCACTTTTGTGAATGTGATAGCTGCTTGCCCAAATGACAATTGGTCACTGAAAAAGGCAGTCCAATATTTAGAGATGATGATTAAGGATTATGGGATTCAGCCAACTGTTGAGCATTGCTGTTCAATGATTCGATTGATGGGACAAAGAGGGAAGGTGTGGTCGGCAGCAAAGATGATAAGGGAACTGCCCTTTGGGTCATCAGGAGTGATTTGGAGGGCATTGCTTGGGGCTTGTGGACTTTGTATGAATTTGAAGGTTGCAAAGATCGCAGCTGCCAAGCTGATTGTGTTGGATGGCGAAGATGATTACGTGTATGTTATGCTGTCCAATATTTTTGCTTGCCGCGACCAATGGAGAGATGCTAGTGAAGTGAGAAAGTTCATGAGGGAGAGAAGAGTGAAGAAAGAAACTGGCTGTAGTTGGATTGAAGTCAAATACTATTTTCCCTAATCATAATGATTATGATCAATCAATGCCCAGGAAGTGACTTGAGGCATCAAAAATCAATAGCCACGTTATGCAATGGATAGAGCTCAGAAAATCTCCCTGGCATTCATCAAAATCACAAGCTATTTTGGAAACTACGTGTTCAGGTAAGATGCTGCGAGAAATCAATCACACCTTCATATGCATAGTACCAAAGAAGTTAACACCTTCCTCACTTTCGGATTATAGACCTATATCATGTTGCAATACCATATACAAGGTCATTGCCAAGCTTTTAGCTCGAAGATGGAAACAAGTTTTGAAAGATGCAATCGCCTACATTCAAGGTGCTTTCATAGAGGGCCGTTTCATTGGAGACAATATAATGCTTATGCAAGAACTACAAAAAGAGTATCAATCTGGGAAAAAACTTATACAAGGTATTTGACTCAATCAGTTGGACATTTATACAAGCTTGCCTTGAAGCCATGCAATTTCCAATCCAATTTACGAAGTGAATCATGTTATGTCTTCAAACCTCATCAGTAAGCATCATTGTTAATGGTAGTCCAACTAAACCACTGAACTGTGAGAGGGGGATAATGCAAGGTGATCCCCTCTCCCCATATCTTTTTGTTTTGGTTATGGAGGGGTTATCCAGAATCATTGGAAAGCTGACTTCACACAATGGTCATTTCTGCTATCACCATAAATGCGAAGCTCTTAAACTCACAAACCTGATGTTTGCCGATGATCTCATGCTAATGACTGGAGCTGACAGAGTTTCCATAAATATATCAAAGACATCCTCTATCCCGCTTCTCGAGCTGGTCAGGGCTTAATATAAATCTCCAAAAAAGCAGCTTATATTGCTCCTTGGACGTGCAAAACTCTCTTGAATTGCTAGTTTTTTGGGAATGGAGTTAAGCGCACCACCTTTTAAGTACTTAGGTGTTCCCCTCTCTTATGCAAAACTCACCTACTCTTACTGTCTTCCTCTCTTGGAACGATATAAATAAAAAATTCTAGGTTGGCTGAATCGGTTTCTCTCTACGGCTGCAAGGGTCACGCCTATTATATCAGTTCTTACTAGCTTCACATACATTGGATCAACAACTTAATACTGCCTAAGAAAGTGATCAGAGAACTCAACAGAATTATTAAAGCCTTCCTCTGGTTTGGTTCTATTGATAATGCTAAAGTGAAGCGGGGAGAGGTGACAGCTACCAAACGACAAGGAGGCCTAGGCATACTCTTTACAACTTCTATGCAAAAGGTTCTTCATTGCAAAAAAATCTGGAGATTACTAACGGATAAAAATTCAATTTGGACTAAGTAGGTACATGAAATATATCTTTCTTCCCAAAGCTTCTGGCAGTTTACCGATCACTAAGAGTGGATCTTGGATCCATCAACACATGCTGAAAATGAGATTATCTATCCGTTTATTTATTATCAGCTGGGCAATGGTAATTCCATATGAGTTTGGTATGATAATTGGACCGACTATAGTCCATTAAATGATCTAAAGCACTTTAGACGACGCATCCCTCATAGTGCCAAAGTTGCTTCGCTCATATCCGAAGGGCAATGGAATGGACAATATAGAGGATTTCACACACTTAGTCAACTCTTTCCTAACCTCCAAAACAGAAGCAACGAAGATACAATCATGTGGAAACTTCACTCCAATGGTTCTTTTACCAACAAGTCACGCTACAACATATTCCAGACGGTTCCTCCAGCTATTCCCTGGTACGCTTTTCTCTGGCAGCAATGCATCTGTCCCAAAGCTTCCATGTTTACTTCGTTAGTAATTAAGAACAGATTAAGCACCAAAGATAGGTGGCATGGGACTTTTAACCCAGTATGTGAATTATGTAAGACACTAGCGGAGGATAGGAATCACTTATTCTTCAGTTGCATCTACTCCAAAACAGTTTGGAATCCACTTCTTCATAAGCTTGCACAGTATGGCAACATACACGATTGGACTGATGCACTCCAATGGATCATCAGCGCATCTGGCCCTCAGAGGGAAGACAGCTTGACATTCAAAACAACATTTACTCTTACAATTTATAATATTTGGAGGGAGAGGAATAGCAGGATCTATACACAGGAGCAAACAAGCCCTTATCAACTTGCTGAATAAATCATTAATGAGATTCATGGCCTAGTGATAGAGCAAAAGGAGTCGCTCATAAGTTATCTGACAGTATGAAAGCAAGTGATTTCTGTAATCTAGGTTCTTGGGTTCATAGCAACTAGTTTTGTGGCTTTGCCATTGCAGAATTTTTTTTTTGGAATTCCATAATGGGAATCTCATTGTAATGCTGCAAATAGTTTCACTATTGTTAATGAAAATTTCTTCAATTTTCAAAAAAAGAAAATTCTTGTGGGTGTAGAATCTGCTGATGAGAAGCGCGATGGATCCTCTTGGGCTCTTGGCTGCAAGTTCATAGATCCTGCTTTGCCGGACATCCAAATTCTGGATATAATCTAGCTCAATCAAATTTGCAATCCTAAAACTGTCATCTCACCTATGAAGGAAATTTTGGTTGTCCAAAATATTTTTTTGCGAATCGCAGTAAGAAATCACAGAACTGGTAATATGTACGTGAATAAACACAACAATAGCATGAAATAAGGTAATGCAGTTTGTGGAAAGAATACGATATTGCTTCTACCCACCTCAACCAGATATTGGGCAATAGCTACGAGGCCTACACCTCAGAATAGCAAATCAACCACATTATTGGATAATAGCTTAAAAAATAACAAATTCCCCTCCCCAACTAGTTAAAATAAATGTCAGTTTCATTGCAGATGTCTATAGACTGCCAGTAGACCTTTTGTTTCTCCAATCATGCGAGACTACCTCCATTTGCAGTGACATTATCCAGAGACTACCTTGGAATTGACACACCATACGGTGAGCCATAATTGTCAGGTCTTGAGTTTATTTCTTTTGAATTAGGCGGAGCAGGAACCATTTATTCTGATAAGATGGCTGTTAAACTCCCCGATCAAAGAACTCTCAACATTCTAAATATTATTCTTATTTCTTTTTAACTTATCAAACATGTAAAGCAGAATCAAGGAACAACTATTGAATTCAACAAGCTGCATCAAAACCCCATAAAAAATAATAAAAGTAAGTTCTAGAATCATTTAACTATGTATGAGAAACACACAACAAAGAAAAATAGAGCACGATATAATAATGAAAATTGATTATAGGCTCAAAACTTTACAATTTATGTAAATAAATACTAAGAACTTTCATCCAAATAGGATAGGCTGTCAAAATAACCATTCATAACATAGCAAAATAAGAATCCATCTAACCATGCCTTCTTCCTCTCATATTCTAGCCTAACTCAATGATTCATAATAAATAAAGATGTTTCAAGAAAAGAATTGACATATTAAAAATTACCACAAGAAGTATCAATAAATAAGAACTAAAATATGCTACATAAACATTCAAATTCACAGTAAAATCATAATACCTCTTTTGTAAACAAAGATGTACATTATCCCCAATAGACACAGCATACAATATTGATAAAAAAAATATGAAAAGGAATTGGAGGAGAAAAGGTTAACTGATGCTCCCCTGATATTAATAGATTTCCAACCTTATCCAATGTCACCGACATCCATCTACTGCCAATAAAATCTTCTTTACACTAATATATATGGTTGATGTTGCCTTTAAAGTATGTGAAATTCATCAAATCTTAACTCAAGTAACAAAATTAGAACTATAAGACTAAAACTATGAATACAAACTAAACTCCTAATAAAAATCATATAAACTACTCAATTTTTTTTTAAAAAAATCTATTTGTAGGTTGCCACCCAACTAGTTCTTTTTTATGATAATCCCTTCTTCAACCTAAATATATAATCAGTTACTCACTTCCACTTGTCTTCCCAAATAGGGGCTCATTAGCCTACAAATAGGCCACATGTTACAATATAATAAGGACATATGGTATCAACTAATAAGAATAAGTAAATATGTTAATGCCCTTTTTAGTAACAAATTGTCAATATAACAAGGAAAAATAAAACTACCTAGATCTTTGATTGACCATAGCGGTTTGTTTTATGGGAAGTAGGAGTCCTTTGTACTTAAGCCAACTACTGATAATTCCTCCATAATTATTTTCTTTGGCTCCTCTTTGTTATCTTCCTCTTTCTCTTCTAGAATAATAAGTTTTATCTTTTGTCTCTCTAATCTCTAGCTCGTCTCCACTCTTTAAAGTTGATGCGTTCACTTATTCTCTCAAATTTTCCTTATTTTATCTAGATAAAACATGTATTTGCTCTTTAGAAACAAGCTTAATAAGTAATCCAATAAAAATTCTTGTGTTATTGAGAAAGGCAAGTAGCTATTTAATTTTTTTGATGTCAGTCTCAGTTTTAGCAGTAGATTTGATAAGGATCACTGCATGACTTCGATCCTCTTCTTACTATTCTTGTTGCATAAATCTAGGTCAAGCTTGATCATTTCATGTAAAATCTAGCTATTTTCTCTACCCCAGATTATAAGTATTCCCATAGGGGATGTTTTGAGGCTAGTTCCCCATGCAAATTTGTTATTCCTGTATATTATCCGATGCCTGAAATTTATGATTGGGATGGCCACCCCAAAAAATTTCACAATGCATCATCAATACTAATTGAGCTTCCATATACATGTCACTATTCCTCTTATTTCAAAAGTAACCACATCTATCTCATCAAAGTGCTTCAAAATTATCAATGCTTAATTTCAACTTAGATTTACAAACCTTAAACTTTTTAAAACTTCAAATCAGTATTTTATTTGGTGTAAATGACTATATCACATACTTTCTTCAGTAATGTTGAGCAAGTTTTATAGCTAAGAATAAAACTTTCAATACCTGCAAGTATACAGATTGTATCTTGTAGTATAAGATGGTATCATTCTCATAAGAATTATACAATAGCTAACAATTTGAACCTAACTTTGTCTTAAGATAACACAAAATTGATTTGAATTAAATTTAAATTACAAAATTGAAACAAATAAATAAATAATAAATAATCAAATAATAAGTGAGCTGCTAATAAAAATTGAGATTGACCAAAATTGAATATTTAAGAACTATTCCTTTTCTATTTCATTCCCTTAGTTTTGTTGAATCAATTTACGTGTTTGATCCTAGCTTTCATAAGATATTGATTACTTTCTAATCAATTAACCCTAATTAAATTTGAAATTTCTATATTTGCAATCTCTCGATTCACAAAACTCTTCTTAAAGTCTTCAATTAGATCTGAAGCAATCTATTAGATAGTCAATTTCATAATGAAGATCTCTCTTTAATTGATTATTAATTTGATAATTGTGGGTCTATTAAATTGCCAACTCTAATTGTACAATCTAACACTGATTACTTTGACTCACTCTCTTGATTTGTTTTCAAGTTTATGTATGAACAATTATCACAAACTTCTAGAAATATATTGAATTCCACAATGAATAAAGTCACAAAATAATTGTTTCAGAACTTTATGAACATGTTTAACATCTTAGAGTTCCAATTACATGTCAACAATAATGAAAGAAATAAAGGAAAAAGAATAAAACTTTATTTGCTCCTTGATATGGAAAAATGGAAATTTAGATGTTCTTCTTATCTCTCCACTTTGATCCACCTTGATTCAATGGTTAATGCATTTTTTCGTGTTGTATTATTCTTAAATAATGCATTAACGTTCTAGGGTTGTGTCTAGCGTTTCTCCACTTTATTAGGTTCAAAAAATAACCTCAAACCCAAAAGATACAAAAACTATTGTGCATGGAAATCTCTCGTAACAATTGTGCTCTTTGAGTAACGACCGTTGATTGACCTAATTCGTGAGTAGTCAATATTTAATACTGCAAGTGCATGGTGTAGCTGTAGCTAGTATCGAAAAATACGAGTCAATCCCATGAGGATGGTGAGTACTAGTAATTACTATTATTCTATTATCTAGCTTACGAAGTGATTGTGGGTTTTCAAATTAAAGAACCTAAAATTAAGTAAATAAAGTAAAGAAGCAATGCAATTTAAGCAAAGTATTGTGAGATCACTAGTTAATTATGGATATTAATTAGTTAGTATCTAGGCTCCGAATCCTCCTAAACCCTTAACCGATTGATTATTTTTTATGCAATTATGTTGTTGATTAATTGGACCGTGGAGATTCCAAAGTATGTTGGTAGCTAACCTTGAGTCTATTAATAACTAATTCTAAGGTTTCTAATCAAATTACTCAGGTTAAATCTTATAGGATTGCTTTACCGTATTATGAATTTCTCTATTAGGTTTGACCATAATCTAAAAGATCTATGTCCTTCTATCTCTAGGATTGCATTCAACTCTTTCTAATTATCATAGATCTATTCAAACCTAGGATTTCTCAATTGCTAAGAATGAAATTAGATTTAAGTCTAATAAATCATATTAAAAGAAAAAATAAGTTAGATAATTAGATCACAATAATCAACCAACTCAATTGCATTTACAAAAAAGACAAAACATGTTTTTGTAACAATTAGGGTTCATCTAGTCTAAATACTAACAGAAAATTTAGCTATACATCGACAAACATGAAATCATATCCACATATACAGAAAACATAACAGAAAACAAAGGAATCATAATTCTAAATCTCCTTGATTGTTCTTTATCGTGTATTTTAATAATGTAGACGTCCGATCTTGCGTTCTGATGGATAAGTCAATAAAAACTCCATGTCTTCCTCTACTTAAACTCCAAATCACCTATAGACTTATAAGAATGACGCATTCTGCTTCCTTCTTTGATTTTCTTTCGAAACGTCAATTTTATATTAAAATCTAACCATTTGGGTTATGCATGGTCTTTTACACGGTTATGCATCAGACTATGCATAATTAGACTTCGTTGAGTATCACGAAAGTGCACGGTCGCACACTCCTTTCATATTGTTAATTCTTTGTTTTACGTCACATTTTCATTCGAATTCTTCTCTTTGAAGTCCATAAAGGCAATTGTACTATGTAAACATACTTGAAACAAATTAAGTACTAAATATATACCAAAAGTATAAAATATTAAGCAATAATACATTAAATATAGGGTAAAATTATAATCAATTAACCATCTATCAACCATTCTCCACCTCTATAATGATCGTGCTCAATTGTGCAAGATCATGACACCTTTAAGCTTTCTCCATCTTTTTCATTCTTCAATTTCCTGATTTTCAACACTCACAAAATTAATATCCAATTCCTGCTCTAAACTAAACAAACACTTAGAATACATATAAACACTAACAATAACATAATTCTAAGCTTATACATATAATAATCATCAAAGAAACACTTGAAAACCACTTAAAATTCTAGCAAAACATAGCACAAGCTACAACCATCAACATCTCCACATTTAAACATTTTCTTGTTCTCAAGCAAAAACAAAAACAAAAACATATACACAAATAAACACATAATCATGCATTCATCCAACATGCAATAATGATACAATGTCATTGAACCTTATAGAATAAATTTAACTACAAACATGAATCATTCAAATAGTGCTAACATACTAACTTATTTCTTTCATGTTTAAGTACTATAGAGTGAATATACATATCAATCAAAAATATTAACTTCCTATTCATACACCTATGACACTTATAAACATACATTTATAATTATTAATTAATCAAAAAGGCAAACTTTCATTAAGTAACCTTTCATGAGAATTCTTGTTTTTTTAAAAGATCAGTAGGTTTATTTATTGTAACACCTCTTTTTTAATTGTCTTTAACGATAATCTAGTCTTTTAACGTGAAGATAAACAACTTGTCATGAATGTCCCTCGGCTACTCAACTAGGTCATCTTATTTATTTAGGTTGGATGGAGTATCATTATAGCCTTTGACATGAAAACAAACATTTTGTCATAAATGCCCTCAGTTACTCAATTGCATAACAACTCTCAACTATCTACTAGCTCTATTTTTAACCCTATTTTTTTCAAAAAGGACCTAGGAATTTTATTTATCTTTTTATTTTTATTTTTATCCTATCTCATTTTTTTATAGTCAATCATTCTCATGAAATGGTACTAATAATGTTGACCAATTCAGTTGACTATAATTATAAATGTATACAAACAAAAGTGATAAAATGGGTCATATCTTAATTAACATACATATTCATCCCAAAAACACTTAAAACACAAAATTCATATGTTACTATACCTTTGCAATTTAAATGACCATGTTCAAAACAAATCAATTCCATTCAATTCTTGTCATTGATTCATTCACACAATTAACACTATCATAATGCTAACCTAAAAAAAACTATACAATTTTAAAATTCACACACAATTGATATATACAAATGCAAAATTCACACACACATGATATGCAATTGTATATACATCTCCACACTTGAATAACATATTGTCCTTAATGTAGAGAAACAAAATTGTACAAATAAAGATAAATAATAATAAGGCAAAAGATAGAGAAAGAAGACTTATTGAGATTTGGCAGCCATGGTGTGGGCGATAGAATTTGGAGATGCTTAATGTTATAGAATTCCAAAAATTCACTCCCTACGAAATAAACATAAAAAAATAAATCTAACAAAATACAAAAAAGAATGAAAATTAAAAAATTAAAAAAAATCCTAATTCTTAGGTTGTCTCCCAAGTAGCACATGTTTAATATCATTAGCTTGACGTACTCTTCATATTTACTCTCAACTTAGGTCTATTATGAGTGGCTTGCTTCCTCCCGTTTCACCCAATTTCAGTTTAGTAGCCTATAAATAAGCTACATGTTGCAATATAATAAGAAGAAAATAATTGATAAAATTAAGAAAACCAAGCAAGTTTGTTACGTATTAAACTGTCAACAAAATAGGGAATGATGAAACTTCCTGAATCATTTATTAAATCCAACAGTTTATCCTATAAGAAGGTGAATTGCTCTCTTTCTTCCTCATGCCCTCTTTTGTTTCTGCTTCTTAAATAGAGACTTCTTTATATTCTTCAACCTTTATTACCTTTGTCATCTATTTCTCTTCCTCTTCTTCATCCTTTAAAGATTTGACTACATCAATTCTCACAAAGGAGTTGCCCTCCTTCGTATTCTTTAATACCTTATTCATATTGAATTTCACTTATTCATCAACAATCCGAAGGATAAGGTTGCCATTATGGACATCTACCAAAGCTATTCCAATGTTCGAAAAGGGTCTACCAAGAATTAGTGGACAGTTTCGATCCTCTCCAATGTCTAGCACAACGAAATTTATAGAAATGATAAAATTTTCCACTTTTATAGGCATACCCTCGACCACGCTAAATGGTTTCTTTATTGATTGATCCACCAACTAAATAAGCATAGAAGTTGGTTTCACATTGCCTAGCCCCAATATTTGCACCCAATTCATATAACCATTTAGAAAATTCTAAATTAACAACTTCATAGGGTATAGTAAAACTTCTTGGATTTTTCAACTTTGAGAGCATATGGTTAGTAATTATGGAGCTGCAACTTTCTATCATGGAGACTGTTTGACTGTCATCCCAAGTCCTCTTGTTTGATAAGATATCTTTAAGAAATTTTGCATACTAAGATATGCTCTTCAAAGCTTGCACAAAGTGTAAGGTAATTTACAATTTATTCAGTTTTCTATGAGCTTTACAAATAGTTTATTCAATTCATTCTTATGATGTCTTTGTGGGAGAGGAGGAATATAGGGAGGATCCTCATTTTTCACTTCATCCATTTTCTTCTTCTCTTGGTCTTCTACAAGGTGGGGTTTAGCTTATTTTTTCGCTAGTTCTTCTAGCTCTTTCCCACTCCTAAGTGTGATAGCCTTAAATTTCTCCCTTGGAATTGAATTAGTATTGCTTGGAAGGCTCCCCACACTTCTCGTAGATATTACATTGGCAGGCTGGTTCACTTAAACCTCCAAATTCTGAATAGAAGAGGTAAGAGTTTGCTACTTGTTCAAATTGCCCTTCTAGCCTCATCAAGGCTCTTCCATACTCGTGAGCTTGTCTATGTGCTTATCCAATTTTGAATCAATTGAACTGGAATCGTCTTGTTGAAATCCAAGTGGACCTTGATTTCTTAACTAAGTCCCTGTATTGTTAAACCAAAAGAAATTGTGGTTTTACTACCTAGGATTTTATATGTTCAAGTAATGATTATTACTTACTCATCCATATTGTGCTCCATTGAAGTACAATTGTTGCACATTTTTATTTTCCACTAAAAAACAGTAAGTTATGATATGGCTCTCTTATCTATATAACTCGTATTTATGTTGAATTACTTTGAATAGAGAGAAAGAGGTGGTTGCCATATGGTTTAATTGCTTGGTAAGATTGTCGATATCATCTTGCAATGTTGTCACTGAATCTGCAACAATCATTCCTTTTGGATCCTGGAAGGTTGATTGCTGCCTACTTTTTTTTTGTCTAAAGACACCTATTGTTTTCCATCTCTTCTAACATATCATATGCCACTTGCACTAGTGGTCATGTAATTCCTTGATGATAGGCATTGAACCCTAATCTTATGAAGTCCATAATGTCCTTTGCTTGCTGTGATGTATTTCCTCCACCATCATCCTTTCTATCTCTTCTTGTCATTTAACTCTTCGGATGCCCTTTTTTTGCCTTGTGATGTCTAGTTTGGTATCTCTTCTACTTTTCATCCAAACTTTCCTCTTTTTTTAATTGCTCCAGATTAAGTACCTCATTCACACAAGAAAGGGTAACAATTTCTTAAATCAAGGAATTCAAATCGTTCTAATGCTAAATGCCTAGCAACTATGCCAAAAACTTGTTGAGCAAGTTTTATATATGATAATAATACTCTCAATACCTGCAAGTATATGAATCTTATCTTATAGTATAAGATGTTATGATGCCCATAAGGATTATAAAATAGCTAACAATTTGAACTTAACTTTCTCTAAGACAACACAAAATTGATTTGAATTAAATTTGAATAACAAAAATTTAAACAAATAAATAAAACAAAACAAATAATCAAATAATAAGTGAACTATCAATAAAAATTGGATTGATCAAGATTGAATATTTAGGAACTATTCTTTCTCTATTTTGTTCCCTTATTCTTGTTGAAGCGATTTATATGTTTGACCCTAGATTTCCTAAGGTATTGATTACTTTCTCTCAAAATCTAATCAATTAACCCTAATTGAATTTGAAATTTCCATATTTTCATTCTCTCGATTCACAAAACTCTTCCTAAAGTCTTCAATTAGATTTGAAGCAATATATTAGATAATCAATTTCACAACTAAGATCACTCCTCAATTAATTGTTAATTTAATAATTACGAGTCTATTAAATTGCCAAATCTCGTTGTACAATTCAAGACTGATTACTTTGACTCACTTTATCAATTTGTTGTTAAGTTTATGCATGAACAATTATCACAAATCCGTAAATTTATTGAATTCAACAATGAATAAAGTCACAAAATAAATCCAAAATAATTCCTAATATGAGTTTATATCTCCATGAACATGTTTTACATCTTATGTTTCCAATTAAATATCAATAACAATGAAAGAAACATGGGAAAGAATAAAAACTCTATTTGCTCCTTGATCTATAAAGATAGAATTTTCAAATGTTCTTTTTGATCTCTCCACTTTGATTCAATGGTTGTTGCATTTTTTTCTTTTTTTTCTTGTTCTTAAATAGTGTATTAAGGTTCTAGGGTTATGTCTAGGCTTTTGCCACTTTATTTGGTTCTAAAAATATCCCCGAACCTAAAAGATAAAAAAGTTGCATATGGAAATCTCCTGTCAAAATCGTGCTCTTTGAGTTATGATCGTGCTCCTTTTATTCAACCTCTGTCACTATCATGCTCTTGTTGTTCAGCCGTTGCCATGATCATGCTTAATTGTGCACGATCGTGAAACCTTTAAGCTTCCTCCATCTTCTTCATTCTTCAATTTTCTGATTTCCAACAGTTACAAACACAATTAACACCTCATGAAACAGAAAATGCAATTCTTGCTGTAAACCAAGCAAACACTTAGAATATATACAAACAATAACCATAATATAATTTTAAGCCTATATACATGATAATCATCTAAAAAATAATTGAAAACACACTTCAACATATAGAAAAGCATAGTACAATCTGCATGTATCATAAATTTAATGAAATATTTCTCCTTTTATGAATTGTTATTAAATTATATACATTATACGTATAAATTTAACAATTCATTACCATAGTTGTCTTTTCACTAGATGTTGATTTAGTCATTCTTCAACCTAACAAGTCTCATGTGACTTATCATATATATATATATATATATAACTAACATGACATAAAAGGATACTCTTAGTTATCAAACTTTGTTTTCTTTCTATATATGTTAAATATATCTTTCTTGATCTAACATATACCAACCATTAGTATAAAGTTTGATTCATTAATTTTAGTCAACAATATATTTCTTATTATATCATAAAGATTATGATAATGATAAATCCAAATTTAATATCATATATGAATTAGAAATATATATAATCTTTATCATATATAGAATTGATTAGAAAAGTCATGAAAGTATCTTCTTTTGATGACAAATATTATCATATCAAAACAAATGCCTCAAATTATATCCTTATTTATGCTTTCAGTAAGTTAAATTGAGGGAAACAATTCCTTTAATGTACTATACCTTTTAGCTTTACTTTATGAAACTAGTGCATTATGCTATTATGATGTTAGCATTCATCTTCTATCTTGCCTTTAAAATTTAAGAGATATTAATCAATTCTATAATGTCACTACAATTTATCATCTATATGACATTAACATATCTCTTAAGCTTTATCACTAAAATCTTCAAAATGGATTAATAGTACTATTATATAATGAAGATACCACTTTTCTTTATAATTTTTAGAACTCTTCTCAAACATATGTATAAGAAATTTGTTTGACTAAAACTTAGTATCAGCTATAATGATAAGCTAATTTTTGCATATAACGAAATAAATGTAAAGAAAGAAAGTAATATGTTATATGTAATAAAAACCAAATAAGATTATGGCTTTAATCATGTATATAATTACTCTTACTTTTTTTTAAATAATAACCCTCACTACTTTTATGAAAAGATTACTTTAATCATTTCAATGGCTAAGATCTCATTTAAATTTCGTTGATACTGAGTTTGTTTAACAAATCAACTAAATTTATCACATTTAATGTGATTCCTAGATCTATTAGGTGATGTCTCTTTATCCAAATATATCTTATATGTTATTCCTAGCTTAATCTCTAAATTCACGTGATTATGAATCTAGTCATCAGTATGACATAAATTTAGCTAAGTAAGACTCTTTGCTATAAATGTATTAGAGTTTAAGCTATTTTGATTTTGTTCAACAAGCTTAATGATAAACAGTAACTTTAAGTTTATTTATATAATAATGAAAGGCAAAATTTATATTCTAAATATGTATATTAATTTAATGAAGGATTTAATTTTAAATGATCTCATCAAACAACAATTATATGTAAAATATCATATGTATAAACATTTAATTCAATATGCGTATAAAATATGTCAAACATATATAAAATATGCAATTTAACATGCAAAGGTTATCAAATTATATACATACAATGTCAAGTTTTATTTGATTCTAGTTATTAATATAATTATAATATTCTAAGATAATATTCTCGACTCTTTTGATTATAAATTAGATTAAATTATTGATTCTTACATAAGTCAAATTCTTATTCTAAAATAATTTTAAATTTATTTAAAAATAATAAAATTCTTAATTATCTTGATTATTTTAATAATTTATTTAAAAATTATTTTTAATATAAAAATTTACTTTTAAAATTAAATAAAATATTTTAAACTCCACAGCAGCCACAACCCACGACAATCACGCGTCTGCCTGAACTTCATTCGCCACCATCGTGTGAGATGTTCCCTCACGTTTTGACCAAACATCATGAATGTGACGCCAGTGTCGTACCAGTTTTGAAGCCAAATTCAACCGAGAACCGCTGGTTACGACCAAAGACGATGACTACCCAACAGTGGCAACCTATCACTTTTAACAGTCTCCATTGTTTTGTTATCACATCTGTCAATAATTAACATCAGTCACACAACATCACGTCGCCGAAGAAAGTACAACCGGTGGTGAGGGCTTATTCTTGTTCTAAAACTGTTCTATAACTTATAGATTCAACCACACAAGTACTTCATAACCCTACTGAAAACCACATTCCAGTCACCTATGACGTCGTCTTCGAACCCAACAAGATGATTCAAAAATGACTTACCATCTGATTATAATAGCAGGAGAATAACAAGAGAGGTTGGCTCGAGCTTATTTATTTCTAGGAAAAATTGATTCTTTTGATTTCTCTAGAAATAGATCTAACATCATGGTGGTCTAATTTGATTAAATAGTTTGGGGTTTATGTCTTTCATCTTAAGTTTTTTGACTTAAAAATATTTAACTAGAATGTCAAAAAAAAAAAAAATTAACTAGATATAATACTGATCTTAAGATTATGGTTTTAAAAATTTACATAATCAATTATATAATTATTATTAATAACAATCAAATAATAATAAAGTTACAGAACCAAAGATGATTTTAAAATCACTAACAAAAAATTAGACATAATCTTACCTCTTACCTCACATGCTAGAAATAAAAATAAAATGTTTATAATTTTTAAATGTCAAAATCTCTAAAATTCATAACTTAATTAATGTATAAACACAATAAAGTATACATCATAAATAATATTTTATTATAAAGTTTGATTTTCTTTTTTTCATCTTTCGAATCACACAAGTATTCAACTTTAACAATATTAATACGAACATGTTGAGAAAATTTTATACATAATATAAAGAAGGGTAAGTAAGAAGTACTAGACTTTTAAAGTTTACAGCATTTTATGATAGAGTTGAAATATTTTAATAATTTAATTAAAATATATTTATACTTCTAATTAAACTTTAGTTAAAATTATAATGAATGCTAATTAAATATCAATTGAGATCAAATAAGTCTATATGTCAAATATTGGTCCTTATTTATGAAAAAAATTCTTTTTTTTTTAGTTTATCAAACTTTGTAATCAAGCTCGTCTTGATTAAGTTACCTTTTCTTTCTTTAACCATTCTTCGTCTACTGCCTCTTAAATTTTGAATATATTGGCAATAAATATAAATTAGGGTAATTATGTTTTAAATTATGAACTTTGCTTGATTTTAAAATACTAGTTAGGATTATCAAAAGTAGTAATAAAAATATTTAAACTTTTAATTTGTCGTAAAGTAGCTTGTCGTTAACCCTTTACTTAATAGTGTTGACTTGATGTATCATATCAATAAGACGCAGTGAATAATAAGCTGCAAGAAATGATATCTGATCCAATGATATGGGGGAAAAAAAAGAGAAGCCTTGGATGCTTTAAACAAATGTGAGGACAAACTAGCCGTGAACCCTTAGGATAATTCCCACCGACAACAAGAATATTAAGAGCTTAAGAGAAATACAAGCGTACTAGAAGCTTATAACTCTTAACTCCTGTAGAAATTCAGAGTAAGCTGGTTAAAAGGAGGTAGAAACTTCAAATTCTTATTTAGATCATTTCAAACTAGGAGGAATCACAATAATATCTTTTCACTCTTTGACCATGATGGTAATGTCATCTCTGGACAATCCAATATGAAGGAGTTAGCAGTCAATCATTTCAAAAGCTACTAGGTACCGGTATGAAACAACTCCATTATTCGACGAGTTGAGAAAAATTATTAAGTTCCTTATCTCTCAAGACATATCTAATGATCTTACTATGGCAATCATAGTTGAGGAGATAAAGACAACATTATTCGCCTTCCCTCTAGATAAAGTAGTAGGTTTAGATGGTATATAATGCTAAATTTCTCCAAAACTCTTAGAACTAAACTGGTGAACTAGTAATAAATATTGTCATGGAATTCTTTAAATATGGCAAAATTCTTACTGGGTTAAACAAGACTCATCTATACCTAGTTCCAAAGGTACCAAATCCTTCATCTTTCAATGATTATAGACCCATTACATACTGTAACATGATCTACAAAATCACTGCAAAGATAATTGCTAAGATATTAAGGAGAACATTGCCTGAATACATCAATCGATGCTAATGTACTTATATACAAGGCAGAAATATTGGTGACAATATTATGTTGGCATAAGAATTATTAAGAGGTTATAGCTCTAAATCAACCATTAAAGTTGTGCCTTGAAAATTAATTTAACTAAGGCTTTAGATTCCCTGAGTTTGGACTTTGTAATCTCCTCACTACATGCCACGAGACTGCCTAACACATTCATAACATGGATCAAGGGCTACATTACTTATGTATCCTACTTAATTCTCATAAATGGGGAACTTTCAAAAAATAATAAAGCTATAAGGCAGGGTGATCCATTATCACCCTACATTTTTGTCTTCTGCATGGAGGTCTTTTATAGGCTCGCCAAGTTCAAAATTACAAGGGATCTGACATTTAATTGACTTATTAGGTTTCTCTTTTAATCTTAATAAAAGATTTTTCATCCTCTCTACTGATTCTAATGTAAATATAGGAACAACACTCACTTTTAAAGGCCTAAACCAATAACATCCCCAATTTAAATACCTAAGGATCCCCATCTTAGTGAAGAAACTTACTAAGAGAGACTACTCCCTCTCTTAAACTCCATTAAAAGGTAATTTAACAACTAGTGCAACAAATGTTTTATCTTATGGTGGAAGGCTTCAGCTTATGCTAGCCATACTGTCCAATCTCTATTTATACTAGATCTCACATGTTGCTTTACTTAAATGAGCAATGAAGGATATTTGATAGGTGTAGATTATATTATGTTTTTATAAGTGTTTAAGTGGTTTTTCAAGTATTTCTTAGATGATTATCTGGTGTATAGGCTTAGAATTATGTTATTGATAATTTTTATATATGTTATAAGTGTTTGATTGGTTTAGAGCAAGAATTTGATCTTAATTTTATATTTCAAGAGATGTTTGATGTGTTTGTGAGTGTATGGAAATAGGAATGTGAAGAAAAGAGAAGATCTTGGTGTATGGAGGCTAGTCACGATTATGACATTATCACGATAGACAGCAATTTCAACAGATTTTACCTTTTCCAGCTCACAACTTTCAAAAAAATTAAAGGAGTTAGTGCTCTTGCTTATTCCTTTCAAAAAAATTAGTTTTTTTTCTTTGCTTTGTGGTTATTGTTAAAGGTTGAACACTTAAATAGCTTGTGGTTGACCGCTTGAATCTAATTTTGTTGGTTGCTAAAATAGCAGAAAATCTACTACAGGTTATGTTAGGACGCGATCTCGGAACTGGACCCCAACCGAAAAAACAGAAAACGGAAAACAAACACGCAAACCCGAAAGTGGGCCGAAACGAAAACGCGAAACATAAATCGATACGCGAAAGCAAAAACGAAGGCCAAAAGTGAAACGAATAACCATTCGGAATCAAAAAGCGAAGGGCCGAAACAAAACGAATGACATAAGAACGGATTTACGAAATCCCGAAACAAAGAAAACTGAATCGAAGGAACGAAATACAAACTTAAGTCAAAGTCCGACATCCACAAACGCCTTAGAAAAACATCGCGTCGCGTTGGAAACCTTAAGACAGTCCCGGTCTAAAACTAATCCAAATCGGTATAAATTTTTTTTTCTTTTCTTTTTCATTCTTATTCATCTTTATTCAATCTCATACAAAGTACTTCAATTTCCCATTTGGAAACTTATCCTCAAACAAAAACTAAATTTATATCTTTCTTCTTAATCATGCATATCTCAATCTCATCTTTAAAACTCTTGCTCTTATTTTCTTTTGCCATAAAAACAATCACACATGTCTTATACAAAACCAAGCCATACACAAATTGCACTTCAATATACCAAATCCATCAAAAATTGGGCAGCATAACGACTGTATTTTAAAAATCCCAAAAACCTGCAAATGGTTTTAAACGCACTTCTATATACCAAACCAATCCGCACAATTCATCGGACCTCCTGTCCGGAATCCCAGTATAAACAAACACATTTCTATACCTATAATACTTCAATAATTCTTAATCACAAATCAAAATCATCGGACCTCCCGTTCGGAATCCATTTCACAATCAATCCCATTATCCATATCCAAGTCACATTCAATCATATTCATAATCATACGCAATTCCCATTCATATATTACAACAATATACCAATTCATAATTCAATCCAAAACACAAATCAATCCTATTCATATACAATCACAATTCATATCCCATAACCATACACCAATTTATAACTCAATTCCATAAATAAATTCATAATTCATATACATCATAAAATAAATGCTTACAAACCATTAATGGCATTCCAAGCCATGCACAAAACCAATACCAAAATTCCAAATACATATATCACAAAATAAACAAAATCGAACAAAAGTCTTGACTCTCTTTCATCCGATCTCCCGCTCGATACCTGAAGATGTGGATGAAAGGGGGTGAGCTTGACAGCTCGTGGGTAACGTGTTCATAAAATGAACAATAAGAAAAAACATTTGCAAAACTGATTTTCTATTTATAAACATTTCACAATATAAAATTTCATCAAATGCTTCTTTTTCACAATTTCTCAGTTTCAAAGAATTCATGAATCATTTTTAAAACATGAATGCAATCACACTTAGAAACAAAAACAAAAGCATATAACACATCGGAATGGTTTGGGTCGGTCCAAAACGGAACGTACTGCACATTCTCGCATAGCGGTCCTGTGCAGCCGTGAACAGAACGTACTATACTTTCCCACATAGCGGTCCAGTGTAGCCGTGAACTTATGGGAGTCCGAAATCGGAGCTCCAATGCCACTAGCGGGTAGGCGGGCGAAGCCTATAAAAACAAGACAAGTGCACTTGACTCAACTTATGGGACCTAACTAAACCCACATAACACATTTTCATACTTGAAAATCGGATTGCCCGAAGGCACGTTTCGAAAACTCAATTTTCATGTCATGTCATAATCAAGCATAATGTGACACATATTTCACATATCAAATCAAAATCACATACCAATTTTTCCAATCATTCAAACACAATGTCACAAAATTCACTTATTAAAATTCTCAATCAATCAAACCCAATGAATTTAAACACTTATTTCAATTTTATCAAATCATTCAAAACCATTGAATGTAACAATTGAATCATTATATTAAATTGTCCGAAACAATTGCAGCAAAATATTCAATCATTCGAAAACAATAATTTCAAAGCATTTTTGTCTTCTTCTTGATTTTTCAAAAATATAAACAATAAATTTTCAAATCATTTCTCTTCTTGATTTTTCAAAATTACATAATTGACTTATAATTCAAAATATAAACATGGTACCCACCTCATTTCCATGCTTGAAACTTGTCCATAGCATCAATTTCTACAAAGCCTCACTTAATTTCCCTAATTCATGACAAAACCCTAATTAAATAATCATCCAAAATTGAACCAATTAAACCATGCTATCTCCAAAATTGAGCTTAGAAATCACAAACCCATACAATATCCAAGCTATCTAAACCAAAAACTCATTAAAAATTCAAAGCTAAAAAATTTCTCTTATCTTATTTCTTCACCATTTTCGGATTTTCTTAGCTTGGAAGGAAGCTCTTGTCTTCTTCCATCTTTTCCCTCTTGAATCAACGAAAAATCTTGCTTGAAACCTAAAAAAATCTGAAGCCCTAGTTCTTTTCTCTTTTTCTTTCTTCTTCTCCATCCGAAAGCTTGCTTCCTCTCTTCTCGCTTTTTTCTTTTGCTCTTTCTTTCCTTAAGTGTCGTGCTTCCTTCATGAAAAAAGACAGCCCCTTCTTCTGTAACACCCCATTCCCGCATCACCTGAACCAGACATCGATGGTGATGTCCGAGCCCGAGCCCTGCGAGGGTGGCGTGCTACATCACTTAGTCAAAACTCGGTATAACTTTTTTTTTATACAATCATATGTGCTGGAAATCATTAACAAACAGAATTACTGATAATTACAATGACCACGGGGGCCCTTTTTATAAATAAAATTTAACCGATTGACGTAAGCAGTTGTACAAAATTTCACAAGAAAATAAAATTTTACTAGACACTAATGCAGACGCGAATTGATCCTGACCTCCGTCTCGGACTTGTAGGCATACTCCCGTTTGTTGAACGGGGTGCTCTTCATAGCCTGGAAAAAATAATTGCAAATGTTGGGTGAGTTTTTGCGAACTCAGTAAGGAACCATCATCGATGGTTCACCCAATTCGTGCAACACATCAAGTCATAATTTCATAAATGCATAGTCAGAAGCACCTCTTGATGGTACTCAAGGAATTTGCAAACATAGTACAGTTACACATTCAGAAGACCACGTGATTGTTCTCGTACATGTGTACGGCATTTTTGCCTTTCACTTAATCAAATAGATGCAATCAATGCATATGATTCACAATCATGTGCATTTATGAAACTGCCTTTCTTGTTTTTCACCCAATCAAATACGACATTCTTGCCTTTCATTCAGAAGCATTCCCAATTGCACATGATTGCACTCAACAAATTATAAAAAAATTCACAAAGTCACGTTCATAATTATCACATAATTGCACGTAAGCAGTTCACATATTATTTCACATTAGTACATTCAGAAATACCACATGATTGCACGTAAGCTGTCAGACCCCGACCCCGGAGCCCTACTGCCCCGGGAGGCTAGCCCGATAGGGGCCCGTGCCCGGGACAATTGTTCTTCTTGATTATCTTGATTAAAACTTAATTCAAAAAAAAGTCAACATTTTTACTTAAAAAAGCATGTCCGTTAAACGGACACAAGTTGGACTCGCATACCTTCTTTCCCGAGAGTGTCCGTTAAACGGACTCGTATGTCCGTTAAACGGACATGAAGTGCTAAAATGATACTTTTTCTCCCGAGACTGTCCGTTAAACGGACAGGAGTGTCCGTTAAACGGACACGAAGTGAACCTGAAA
>JANZLH020000079.1:1236905-1253838 GCA_026770325.2 Erythroxylum fimbriatum | reverse complement strand
ACAACAAATAGGCAGGAATCTTGCCGGTCGATTGATGCCATTAATATATGCCACAAATTGAGGGATTGTTCTAAGCCATTGATCGAAATACAAATTAAATCAAATGTTGGTCATTGGTCTGTTTCCTAGTGGAGGGTGGAGACCATAACTGTATTGTGGTTTATTCCAATTAAAAAGTGCCATGTGTCCTTGTATTATTAAGCCCCATTAAGAAATCAACCGACATCAACTTGAAAGCAGATTAAACCTAAAAGGAGGCGTAAAAGAGAGAGGAGGTGTAGAGCAGAGGCGGCGAAATCATAGCAGATTAAGCTTGAGAGGATGCGTAGAGCAGTGGCCAGATCTACATGATGAGATGAGGCGAGGTCAAGGAGGAGAACAACCGGGCGAGGAGGAGAATCGGAGAAGACAGCAACCAAGCGTCGACGATGATGAGACGATCCAGACATCGGCGACAGAGACGGTGAGAGCGAGAGAGTGAGAGAGAGAGCGTGAGAGCTAGAGAGAAGAGTATAAGACTGAAGAAAGAGGGGTGGTAGAAGACTCGGGGTCGGGGGGCGGGGGGGGGTTGGGGGTTAGGTTAAATTTTTTTTTTGCAAATAAGTCCCCCGGTACCCGAAATTTTCTGGTATATTGGGTACCGGTCGGTACCCAACGGAAAACCCTAATACCGGCTAGTATTTTTGGCCAGTACCGAGGTTGGGATCCAGATACCAGTCTCTGGCTGGTACGGTACCTTCCGGCTAGTGCCGGCCGGAACGGTACGGATCCCAATACACTGGTTTATGCCATTTCTAAAATCTAAAACTTCTTTTTGTTCCTTAAATTGTTTTCCCGCTTTTTTAAAATCAATTTGGTGACAATTTTTCAAAAAAAAATTCTTAAGACAAGTTTTTTTCTTTTCGACCTCATATCAACTATAAAACCTAAACTAACTCTTGTTTCTTCTACTAACTCAGAGGACTTTTTCTTTCTATTTTATAGCTTCTATGCCCTAATTGAGTTATCCCTCTAAGTTTCATTCTCTCAAGCTCCCCATCCCACATTTGCTTCTCCTCCAAGCATTTCTCTTCTAGTTTTTGTCTCTACAATCTTAGCTTCTCCTTCCCTGACCCCATCTAATCCTCTTCTTTAGGTGGTGTCCCAATAACCACCTCCTTCTTCTAAACCAAAAATCAAGCTAACTCAATAATAAGAAGTAATATCCTTATTACATAATGACAACCTTTGATCTTAAGAACAATATAATACAAATTGCAAATGAACAAGATTGAAGTATAAAAGAAAAATTGAATTCGTAAAAAAAATAAAATTGGTAATATCCCAAAGCTTAAATACTTGAATCCACTGCCCAAAGAGAGATGGTTGTCATAATGTCTACATAAGAACCATGGAAAGATGCTTCATTGAAGAAGTAATTGTTAGGAAACTAAATTTGTTCTAATTACAGGCGCGGTAGAAAAATTAAATTTTTACAAATTTTTGATTGGATCTTAATAACCAAATAACTTAAAAAATGTGAATCATAAATGGGCATGCGGCCTAGGCTCTGTCGACCCAACTTGAAGTTAACAAGTTCAACTTGGTTTGACTAGACTTCGGGTTAGGCCTAGGCCTTTTGTTTTGTAATTCCAAACTGAGTCTAACCATAGCCTAGCCTAAAGCCTAACTATTTTCTATAAAGTGTAAAACGATATTGTTTTATACTAAGTTAAATGTAAAAATGAACGAATTCATTTCTTTCTTCCCCATCATCCCTCCTTGGCCTCTGTGACTGCTTTTTCATTTGCCCTTACCCTTCTAGAGTTTGTCCGGCCCTCAACAAAAGCTACTACCCGTCTACCCCCACTTCTATTTGCGTTGCATTTTGCCTCTCCTTACGTTGCACCTCTAACTCTCCTCGTGTATTGCCTATGCCTCTCTTTATGTCACACCTCTTCTCCCTTTTTCATAAGATTTCTTTGGTGAGCACCCTTGAGAATTTGGCTCAAGCTCACTGCTTGTATTTTTTAGTGAAGATCTATTTCTTGGAAAGTTAGACTTTGCATATGTTTTTTTTACCACATATAGCTAATTCATTTTTTTACAACATAAATTACTAATTTTAATTATTTCTTAATTAAATGTAATTTTAGAAACATGAATTTCTAATACTTCTATTGTTATCACTTGCCACTATTTTTTGATATTATGAATTTCTCGAATACATGACTTGTGAATTGGAAAGAGAAGCATAAGGAATTGTTGTATTTTAAGAAGTCAATGTAGTATTTGTATAAGTAATTCAAAATCCTTGTAAAAGGGACTTAATACATGTGTGACTAGTTGTTTCCTCATAATTGTTCATTGGTTTACAAGTAACAGATTTACTCATATGCAACAAAATAATTGAGATTTATATGTTCTTATTGAAGCTTAACATTAGGAAGCAAAATTTTGAATATGATTCTTGCTTGGACTAATATGATAAAGTGGAAACCTGCTTGAAAGACTCAAAATGTATAAGTCTCTTTTTTTCCCTTATCACAATTTTTGTGTGATATCCTATTTTTCGGTATATGCTTAGGGTTTAACCCAGTGTTGCATATACATGCATAACATTAGCGTTCATACACGAATTGATATTAGAACATATTACAAAGATAGCATATGCACTCAATTGACTTATTCCGGGGTATGAAAAATGTTAAGTGATCATGATGTGAATTATGAATTAATATGTCTTGAATTTTTGTATGATTGGATTTCAATTAGTAAATTGGGATTAAATGTTATTAATTGAGAGATTAATGGAATAAATGTACATTTGGTCCAAAAAAATAAATGTCAAGTGGTAGGACAAAATGCTACATGAAAAATTAGGGTGATTAAGCCTAAAATTGAGTGACATTTGGCATAGTAAAATGTGTGACAAATGGACAAATTATTGTGTGACAAGTGGACCAATCTTGGGGTGACATGTGGACTACTTAATTGGTGACTAATGGCAGCATCTTGAGTGGATTAGTGGCAGCATCTTGATTAGGAAAATGTAAGACATGCCTTAGGACAAGTGTTGTGCTTTAATGGTGACACCTAACATGTGAAGTAGCAAGTTTTTGCAGCAGAGTTTGCTGCTTCTTTCTTTTGTTTTCATCACCGAAAATTTCTCCTACTTTCTCCTCTATATTTTTCCTAAACCCAACCAAATTTCTGCACTAAAACTAGCTTTTTACCTCAAACAAAATAGCCAATAAAACTAGCTGAACGTTACCTTTATCTTGTTTTCCAAAATCAACATGTTTTCATCTTAAGTTTATGATGAATTTTGCTTGCATGGAGACTTGATTTAGTCTGAAGTCTGAGCTGAATTTAAAGTCTAACAAGTAAGTGACAATATGAGTTTTATGGCATGTCAAATGATATAAAAACGATGCTTGAATTGGAATGAAATGCATGTGTTATTGGTGAAGATATGTGCTGGAACATGTTGCATGAACTTAGAAGTTTTTCTGTTTTGTATTTGGTATATGGAAACCATCGAGTATAGGGCATTATGAGGATGAATTGGACTAGAATTTAATATATAAACAAGGTGGATTTATGCTAAAGAAAAATGTTAATTTGATGTTCTTGAATTGGGAAAGAACTAGGACTATATGCATAATAATGTAAAAGTTTCTAGTTTAATTTTTGATGCATGAAAGACTAGGATTTGTGAGTTGTTAATTGAATAATTTTGAACTGGAATAGGAGAGGTTATTGATGAGGAATTGAAGTATGATTAAGGCCTAATAGGGGTATAATTGATGAACTATAAAGAGGCTATTTAACTTTGGTATAAAGTGTAAACAAATCTGGAAAAGTGAAAGAAGAATTGCTGGAATATGTTAGTTGTAGTGTTTTTACTAAACATGCATCGGTATTTTGGCAATAACTTGATCTGTAGACATCCAAATGTGATTATTTTAAGTTTATATTAAATTAGAGACATATGGATATATTTGTCATGAAGGAATAAAATTTTAATTCTGTCTCTAAGAGTTTCAAAATTTGTCTTGAAGTCGAGTTTTTTGGATTCTGTCACTATTTGAGAATAGTTTGTAATATTTTGGGCAAAACTCTAGGAATAATCAAACAAATTGTATGAATTTTCTTCATTAGAAACTTAATACATAGAGGAACATTCTTTTAGAAGAACATATTATCTAGATATCTCATTTTCTATGTCATAATGGCCATACAAAACTGACACGAAACTTGTCCTAAGAAAATCTGGAAAACTCATGAAGGAATTGGATGGAAACCTTTGGATAACCCATCCCACGATTGTGGGAAGCCATATACGATTGTGGAAATTGCATGGAAGTAAAGAAAATGTTATTTTGTGTGATTCTTGAACCAATTAAGGATAAGGTATTGAAATGTGATGCATTTGGACTTTATTAAGGTTTAAAAAGAACATAAATTGATGTTGGAAAAGTTGGTTAAATGTGTGATAAGTTTTGATTGTTAATTGATGTTATACTTTAAGGAAAAGAATGTTGGATAAAAATGCATCTAAGTTTGGATGAATGAGTATTGAAGAAAGTAGGGTATTTATGAATGAGAATTTTGGTGAATGTATGAGTATATATTTCTGGAAAAACTTTGGTAAATGTATAGATTTAGCTTGCTAAAATTTCAGATGTAAGGTAACATTTGTATGTGTATTATAAGAAGCTTTTGATCATGGAAATGTTTAAGGATAAGTGTAAAGTATGATTGGTGAATTTGGAGTAAATCAAGCTATTTTAAAGGGACAATCCTGATTGCAAAATGGTAGTATACAAAGTATGATGTTGAATGGTTAAGAAAGTTAAATAAAGTTTTATACCCAGGAAAAGACAATTGACCATGCATTGAACATGACATATGTATATATGTGCACAAATGAATATGTATTTAATTGATCGACTTTGTAATATGCATTATGTGTGAATTGTATGATTTTAGATGCTCAAGTCAGACGCCATTCAGACATTGCCAGACCATCCAGGTAATAGCATAAATTGGAGCGTACTGTGAGTCAACCTAGATGATCTTCATATGATTGATTTATTCTTTTTAACTTCCAATTATTGAACTGTTTGTGATTTGTTTATGAATTTTGGAGTTTAATGGTCCGAGGAGTTTGATATTCGGGAATGTATTAAAAGTGTTTTATTTGCATCTGAATTCTGAATGGTATCTGTATACTGAACGAAAGTTGAATGCCTGACTTAGGTCTAATGAATATTAGATTACGTCTGTGCATCATAAATGAATGCTATACATGGGATATTTTATTATTTGATGCATTTCATGAAATGCATGCTTAGATAAAGGCGTTGTAATTAGAGTAGCCAGTCTGAAAGAACTTTAAGCTCAAAATTCTGCACATAAAGCTTTGCTCCGTGATTTTTGTATCTGACTGAGCCCAATAGGCTAGTATCTGTATCTAAATGGCGCTCGGTTACAACAAATAATAACAAATCTGGAGTCTCATATGCAACTGCGTTTGTATACTGATGATTATGAAATATATTATAATGAAATCTTTTCTGAAATTGTGATGATTAAGTGATATGCCATGATAATGTGATTGATTAGGTTATTCATGTTCTAAAAGAATGTTTGTGAAATTGGTTGATTGTGTTATATTTGTGTATTTGACCTGAGTAAGATCATCAATGATAGTTCACTCATTGAGTTCGCAAAATTCATCAAAAATTACAATGTGACTTTTCAGGTACGAGACAGGAGACCTAGTTCCTAAGATTGTCTAGAGGAACATTTTGGATTAAGTTATAGCTCAAAGGTCTGTCAGTTGATATCAGAGGAGTCATAGTTTGTAATTTGTATTTTATTGTCATATAGAACTTTTGTATAAGGATTGTAAATATTTGTTTCAATGAATATAGTGTAAACTTTTGTCAATAAATGAAATGAATTGTTAGTATTGTATATTCTTTATGATGTCATTTAAGAGATTATGTTTGCTCTAACATACCATTATTATAGGATATGTACTTGAATGTTCTTTGGATGTTTCGGTATATACTTTATGATAGTGAGATATTACAATTTTGTTATCAGAGCATAGTTTGGCATCCATAGGGACATATAAGAGTATTAAGACATGATAAATAATGAGTCTTTGAGACATAAATAATGAGAGACTCAGTTAGTGATCACAACTATTTTTGTTATAGGTCACCTGCCATAGGAGATCAAGTTGGAGAGTCAGTTAACATGAAGTCTGTAGGAGCCAATAGAGAGTCTCTTGTACCTGAGTTTGCACAAATACTTTCGAGAATTTTGGAGAGGAGGGAAAAGAGATATGATAAACTTCATAAACAAGGGGCAATAGACTTCTACGAAGTTGGCTAAAGAGAACTGAAAAAATGTTTAATCAAATGGATTGTGAGTCAGATTAGAGATTTGATTATGCAGTCTCACTTCTGCAAGGTCCAGTATATCAGTAGTGGAAGATTGTTTCAGGCAGTGCCACCAGACCTTATAGTTTGACCTGGAAAGATTTTATGAAGGTGATTAAAGAGAATTACATACCGAAAATTTATCTGGACCGAAAGATGAAAGAATTTATGGATCTAAAATAAGAAAGTCTCTCAATAGCAGAGTATGAGATAAACTTTAATGAATTAATGGGGTATGTAACTGCATTAATCCCAAATGAGGAGGACAACTGTAGGAGGTTTGAAGATGGGTTAAATATGAAGATCAAAATAAGGCTAGTTATTTCTAATTTGGTTAGTTTTATGGAGCTTCGAGCGGCCTCAATCAGAATTTAATAGTTGTTGAAGGATGGTCAGGGAGAGTATATACAGGAGTCTAGAGTGAAGAGACAAAGTGAATCTCAGGTTGATTCTGGTAGAAGCTTTAGTAAACGTCAGAATAGATCATCTCGATTCTAACTTAGATCGAGACAAACTAGGTTTCGACCAAGAGGTGGATTTGTTCAAACTAATAGAGGTTGAGGACAAGTGCCCTCTAGGCAGTCACAACAGATGCCTAATTGTGAGCACTGTCGTAAGAAACATGGTGGTGAGTGTTGGAGGTTATCGAGAGCTTGTTTCTGTTGTGACTCTATAGAGCATCAGATCAGAGATTATTCTAAGACTTTCAGACCACAATCTAGAGTTAGGGGAGGAACAATGACTAAGACACCGATTCAGCAGAGTAGAGCTGTCGGATCTGTATAGAGAGACAGAGGTAGAGGCAAAATTCAGTCAGTAGGGCCCAGTGTTAGGATGGAGGTGTAGAGTAACCAGCTGCAGTCTCAGGCCAGGATCTATGCCATCATTAGACAGGAGGTGCAGAACTCCCCATATGTGGTAACAGGTGTGTTGAATATTTTTTTATTTTAAAGCATTTGCATTGGTAGATCTAGGATCTACACATTTATTCATCACACCACAACTGACATCTAGATTGCATTGTGAGAGAGAGATATTGAAATGTGGATTAGAGGTGAGTACCCCAGTGGGTAGCACAACAGTGATTGGTGAGGTATGTAAAGGATGCATAGTTCAGATTGATCAGGCAGAGTTAGAAGTTGATTCGGTTGTATTGCAGTTAAAGGAAATAGATATTATTCTAGGCATGGATTGGCTCACTGCTCATCCGGCTATGATAAACCGTTATAATAAGGAAGTAAGTTCTTGAATCCCGTAATTAGCCGAGAGTGGTGTTTCGAGGAGTTAGTTCGACAGTACCAGCCCGACTAATTTCATTCATAAGTGTTTTAAAACTGATCTGAGGTGGATGTGAGACTTATTTGGCCCATATAGTTGATAGCGGAATGAACAAACCATTCAGGATATTCTAGTTATTAAGGATTTTCTATATGTGTTTCTGTAGAACTACCGGGTTTATCCCCAGAAAGGGAGGCAGAGGTTACCATAGACCTTGTTCCAGGTACCACTCTTATATCAATTCCTTCGTATAAGATGGCATCTGTAGAACTAAAGGAATTGAAGACCCAGTTACAAGAGTTGTTAGATAATGGTTTTATCAGGCCTAGTGTGTCACTTTAGAGAGCTCCGGTATCGTTTGTAAAGTAGAAGGATGGAACTCTGAGATTGTGTATTGATTATCGGCAGTTGAATCGGGTGACAGTGAAGAATAAATACCCATTGCCAAGGATTAATGGTTTGCTTAATCAATTACAAGGAGCTTAGGTGTTCATAAAGTTAGACTTGAGATCGGGATATTATCGGTTGAAAATAGCTGAGGCCGATGTACCAAAAAGTGCATTTAGAACAAGATATGGACACTTCGAGTTTTTGGTGATGTTGTTTAGATTGACTAATGCCCCAGTAACTTTTATGGCCTTGATAAATAAGGTATTTCAACCTTATTTAGATCGCTTTGTGATTGTGTTTATTGATGACATCTTGATGTATTTGAAGTGTAGAGAAGAAAATTCAGAGCATTTGAGATTTGTTCTGCAAATAATAAGAGAGAAATAGTTGTATGTCAAGTTTAGTAAGTGTGAATTTTGGCTTGAGTATTCTTGGGTCACATAGTGTTTGGACAGGGCATTCAGGTAGACCCAAAGAAAGTAGAAGCAGTGATGAAATGGGAGGCTCCGAGGAATGTATCTGAGATCCAAAATTTCCTTGGATTAGCTGGATACTACAGGAGGTTAGTTGAGGGGCTTTCATTGATTTCAACCCCTTTGACAAAACTTTTGAGGAAAAATGTGCCTTTCAGATGGAATGATAATTGTCAGAGAAGTTTTGAAGAGCTTAAGCATCGGTTAACTACAGCACCGATGTTAGCTATTCCATCTGGAACAGGAGGGTATGTAGTGTACAGTGGTGCTTCACAGCAGGGATTAGGATGTGTGTTGATGCAGCATGGCAAAGTGATAGCATATGCATCGAGACATTTGAGGTCTCATGAGTTTAATTATTCGGTGCATGATTTAGAACTTGCTATTGTAGCAATTGCTTTGAAGATTTGGAGACACTACCTGTATGGTAAAACTTTTTAGGTATTTACTAATCATAACAGTTTAAAATATTTGTTGAGTCAAAAGGAGTTGAATATGAGACAGAGGAGATAGATAGAATTGTTGAAAGATTATAATTGTACAATTGAGTATCATCCTGGCAAAGCTAATTTGGTAGCTGATGCATTAATTAGGAAGTCCAATATTAGTGTGGCTCAAATACAATTATCGAGGTTACCAAGCCTAGTTCATTTGAGAGCACTGAATGTTGAATTAAATTTGGAGTAGAATGAAGCATTGATAGCTACATTAAAGTTGAGACCTGTATTGCATGAAAGAATTAGAGAGGCTCAGAATAGAGATTCAGAATTGGTGAAGTTAATTAAGAAGTTGAAAGTGAATACGGATTCTGACTTTGAATTAAGAGATAATACACTGTGGTTGAAACAGAGGTTATGTGTACCCGATGTTGAAGATCTGAGGAAAGAGATTATCGAGGAAGCACAAGTAGCAACTTATGCTATGCATCCGGGTACTACTAAGATGTATATGTTGACTAGAGTTATTAGAATTGATTTTGTATTAATTAGGATTGATCTTGTATTGATATGTTTATTATTGCTCCTATAATCTCTCCTATAATTGAGAGATTTCCTATAGTTAATAGTTAGATTACTTCCTAAATAGTCCTAGGAAGTTTGTATATAAACCTAGCTATTCCTTGTTCCTAAGTACAAACATATAATGAATACAAATAAACACTTTCAACATGGTATCAGAGCCCTATCTGATTTAGGGATTGCTATTTTTTATTTTTCCGGTTGTTCACTAGTTGAGTTTGTACTCGCCGCAACCAGCAACGATTTTTCTCTCACCACCCTCCTAGATAGCCTCAGCAGTGACCGACGACCATCACCGTGAAAGACCCGACGTCAACTGGACCTCCACGCGCCGCCACAGCGTCCTGCAGTTTCCGCGCGTGGGCTCCACGTGTCGCCCTTCTACCTGAATTTTGCCGTCGTTTTTTCTCCATCAAGGTCACCAGCCTCTTGCCTCTCCATTGGGGGTGTCTCACGCAACATTCAACCATCTTTCAGTACCCTTGCTCTCTTGTCTTCTTTCGGTAATTTTTTGCTCCTGGTATTTTCTGCCCACATATCTTATTTTTAGAGATTCTGATTAATACTGGAGAAGATGGAGGGAAATAAGGTAATTATGTCGAGTTCCGATAATCCTTCACTTCAAATTAGTTCCGTAAAACTTGATGGAACTAATTATCTTGCTTGGTCAAGATCTTGTTTATTGTTCATCAAAGCTAGAGGATTGCAGGGTTATATTACTGATGACAGTATGAGACTCGACGTCAATACTTCTGATTATAATCAGTGGGAGTCTGAGAATTCTCTTGTCATGTCTTGGCTCATAAATTCAATGAAACCAGAGATTGCTCGGACATACTTGCTACTTGACACAGCGGCAAAGATATGGAAAGCTGCTTCTCTGACCTATTCTCAAATAGGTAATAAAGATCAAATTTTTTATCTTCGTAATAAATTGCACAACACGAAGCAAGGAGGTATGACTGTATCACATTATTTTGCGGAGTTATGTGGGTTGTGGCAGGAATTAGACTATTATCAGGACTTTCAAGCAGAATGCTCAAAAGATGCTGCTAGATTTCAGAAAATGATAGAAGAAGATTGAGTATTTGATTTTTTAGTAGGTCTTAACCCTGAGTATGATCATATACGAGTAACAATTCTTGGAAAAGATCCTTTTCCTTCTGTTCAGCTCGTACATTCTCTAGTACAACAAGAAGAAAGTAGGCGAAGTGTTATGCTATATACACCTATCGTTGAAAAGGCAGTATTGGTACCAGTGAGAGAGAATAACTCACTAGATCAACTAGCTTAGAGATATATGAATGAAGTAGTGAAATTGCATGGAGTTCTAGTGTCCATTGTATAGGACAGCGATACTAGATTTACCTCGATATTTTAGGGTAGCTTATAGACAGCTTTGGGTACAAAACTAAATTTTAGTGCTGCATTTCATCCTCAGATAGATGGTCAGAGTGAGAGGACAATTAAGACTGTTGAGGATATGCTCAGAGCTTGTGTTTTAGAGTTTCAAGGAGTATGGGATCAGTATGTGGCTTTGATTGAATTTGTCTATAATAATCAATATCACAGTAGTATCGATATGGCTCCATATGAGGCGTTGTACGACAGAAAGTGTTGTTCGCCTTTATATTGGAATGAAGAAGGTTTAAGAATTGTCGAAGGCCCATAATTGATTAAGGATACTGTTGACAAGGTGAAATTGATTCGTAGTAGAATCAAAGCAGCACAAGATAGACAGAAGAGTTATGTGGATCAGCACAGAAGAGATGTGGAGTATCAGGTAGGGAATAGAGTATTTCTTAGAGTATCACCTTGGCGAGGTATGCTGAGGTTCGGTAAGAAAGGTAAGTTAAGCCCGAGGTACATTGGACTATATGAGATAATCGAAAGAATTGGGCCATTGGCTTATAAGTTAGCCTTACCTCCTGAAATGGCATAAACACATAATGTGTTTCATGTGAGTATGTTTAAGAGATATCGTTTGGATCCAATTCATGTGATACCGACTCAGGAGATTGAAGTTTTTAGTAATCTGAGTTATGTTGAAGAACCAGTTAAGATAATTGTCTATCAGAATAAATAGCTGAGGAACCGAATGGAATGAGCAACCAAGTGATTCCATTGATGAAAGTCCTTTGGAAGAATCATTCGAGTGAGGAAGCTACATAGGAAACGGAGGAGCCAAAGGTCTGTCAGCTGACATCATAGGAGTTATAGTTTGTAATTTCTAGTTTCATGTCATATAGAACTTTTGTGTAAGGATTGTAAATATTTGTTTCAATGAATATAGTGTAAACTTTTGTCAATGAATGAAATGAAGTGATAGTAATGTATATTCGTTATGATGTCATTTAAGAGATTATGTTTGCTTTAACATACCATTATCATAGGATATGTACTTGAATGTCTTTTGGATGTTCAAGTATATATAGTAGTGGGATGTTACATTTTCAATGTAGATTTTATAAAGTTCTGAATATAATCCTGCCCAATATATCATCAAGTTTCTAGTCATTAATATTTCAATGTTTGTATGCTCTTTTTGTGCTTGCAGATTGTAACTAAAATAAGTGGTTGCACAAATGAATTCATAAATCTTACCTACTACAGTCTAGAGGAAACCATTTAGGAATAAAAAAGCTTGTATTTTGTTCTGATAGAATGAATATCAACTTGAGAAGCACAGTTCAATTATTTATTGCAGAAGATTATGTAAGGCCCAATTTTTGTTGGTTTTTTTAATAGAAATTAGTGAAAAAGTAGAGTAGGGAAAAGGTTTTCTTGTTATATGCTTATCAATAACCATTAGTGCTCAACATCATCAATTAGCCTTTTTCTTGCTTTCTTTGGTTATATTCATGTCAAAGTTCTAGCTGACACATTCACTCATATTAAGGTTTAGCATACCCGTTTAACAAATCTAAAACTTAAAAGGATGCCCTGGAATGATGTTGTAAGTAAAAAGATATTCTCTTCCTTTAGATCATAAACCAAATGTTAAGCCAACCTTGCCAATTTGAAATGAAATTTCACATTACTACAAAGTCAGTTGCTTTACTTTTGTCAAACTTACAAGTCGTTTTGAATACTATTCTAAACACCAGTAGTGGGCATCTTATGCTAAGTACCAACAATTTTTTTACACCTGTTGATTTAGTTTGCTAATTAGTTGGAAAGTGCTGCCATGTTTAGACTTCGATCCAGGATAAAATTTTCCTTGTTCATTTGTTTAATGCAGGTGGGTCTTACTCATTTGATCTTACATGTAGGCTTACCTTAATTTTCATGTCATGAACAGATCCCTTATCCTATCATTAACTAGAAGCTAATGATATTTACCTTCTCTAATGTTTAGTTTTTTTCTTATCGATGCTTAATTTACATTACTTTAACTTATCTTATACATAATATGGTTAGCCCTTTCTAGCATATAGAATTAGTGACAGGTAAGTTTCATATATACCTTTAAAGCTAAGAAATGTCAAATATTTTTTTTCCATTAAATTGGGATGTACTTTGAGCCAAGATTTTCAAATGATCATAATCTTTGATGTTGTCTTGATACGCCAAGGCTTAACATTATTAAAGATGAATCGATTATCCAGTAAAGAACATTTGAATATTTTTGGTGGAAATCTCAAACATGTTTTTATTTTTAGTTTTTTATTACAAATCTTAACTAAATAGGTTTTTGTTTTTAGTTTGTATTAAAAAACAAAAATCTATTTGGTTGAGATTTCTAGTTTAAAAAAATTGAAACTAAAAACCATAACAGAAAAACAGAAATGGAACGAAATGATCTCTTAATTTTTATATGTTTTTCTTAAAAGCTTCATGCTTTGCCCATTTTGTTTGATTTAACCAATTCCCTAAAACCTAATTCAAGGTATTATTGGAGGAGTACATTTGAAAATAGACAGAATTCTAAGTGAAAAAGGATATGAGGTTTAAAGAAAAACTATCCATGCTGGTTTTAAAAAAAAAAGTAATAACCAACCATGTTGTTTCTAAAAGAAAGAGATATTTCATATGTGTTTCTTCAAATAAATAACTAGTAAAGCATAAAAATGTATTAAAAAAATAGCTCCTGCGATAGGAAAGTAAGCCAGTTGCAATTCTAAGCCACAATATAGTAATGTCAATGTAGGCCCTAAATTTGTTCCTCTGAGTAGTTAGTCAACATCTGGATCTCAAAAAGGATGTTCTCCCATTTATTAAGCCGCCTATTGGTCCTATTCATTTCAAAGACTCCATAACTACTGAAGTAAGATTTTTAGTTAAAAGTCATTGTGTTCTACGAGTCCATTACTTCTAATCACATACTCAGGTTGATGGGGAAGAACTTAATGGTGGTTAATAAAGACAAGGATGCTTCCATGCCTATAGGGCAGGTTGTGATATGTGATTCCATTTACTTCTAATCACATACTCAAGTTGATGGGGAAGAACTTAATGGTGGTCAATAAAGACAAGATGCTTCCAAACCTATAGGGCATGTTGAATCGCATATACATGACATTAAGAGATCATTTCAATTTCAAACATTTTCCATAGTTTATCAAGTCAATATTTTGGATTAAAATCGTTATTCATTTAATCATATAATCTCTCAAGGTTCTGTTATTTCCGATCGAGATCCACATATCATGATGGGATGCATCTGATCTAGTGTTAAGAAGTTCCTATGACCCATATAAGGGTTATTAAGGATATGTATAAAGGTGTTAAGACTAAAGTAAGGATGACAAGAGGAGATGTTGAGCATGTTTTTATTGATATCGGGCTATATCAAGGACCCTCATTATGCCCCTTTTTTTGCAGTAGTTGTGGATGAGCTTACCAATAATATCCAAGGGGATGTGCCTTGATATATTGTTTGTTGATGACATTGTTTTAGTGGATGAACAAAAGAAAGTGTCAATTTCAAGCTAGAATTTTAGAGGGATATGTTAGAATTAAAGGGCTTTAAATTGAGTGAGAATAAGACTAAGTACTTAGAGTGTAACTTTTCGACTATAAGGTTGCATTTGATATGGAGATAAAGATTGATTTGAAAGTTAAACCACAAAAGATTGTTTTAAGTACATTTGATCCATCAACCAGAGCAATCGTGAGATAGACAAAGACATAGTTCACCATATCAAATCAAGGTGGCTTAAATGGAGGAGTACATAAAAAGTTTTATGTGACAAGAAGATACTATTCAAGTTAAAAGGTAAATTTTATTGTTTAACAATTAAGTCAGCTATGCTCTATAGAATAGAATGTTAACTTATCAAACAAGTACATAATCAAAAGTTAATAGTGACAGAGATGAGGATGCTCTATTAAATGTGTAACGTTACAAGAAGACACAAGGTCTATAATATGGGGGTAAGAGACAACTTGGGGGTGACTAACATTGATAGTAAATTAAGAAATACAAGACTTAAGTGGTTCAAATATGAGGAGATATCCTGATGCCCCAGTGAGAAGATGCTAGAAAATTGTACTTAGGAACTGTAAAAGAAGAAAAGAAATACCTAAGAGAAATTGGGGGAGGTAATCAAGTATGATATAGTCCTACTAGTATTCACCAAATACTTCACCCTCAATAAGACATTATGGCAAATTAAGAAACGGGTAAAAGATTTTACACAGAGAGATCATTCCCTTTTCATAGGGCTTTAAAATTTTTCCTTCTATTATTGTGTCTTATATCTAGCCTAAATACTTTTGCCTGTAGTACTTGTTCCTTTAGCCTTTGTTTTGATGGAAGGAAAGCAAAAGAAAAGAAAGGAAGAGAATTGTATTTCTCTTGGTTTCTATTGTTTGGACAAAAATAAGTAAAGGGAAAGTGAGAGAATGGAGAGGAATATGAGAGAAATTTAGACTAAATGTATTTCCCACCAAATTGGTAGGAAAGGATGAGAAATTCAAGACAAAATAAGGCAAGATAAGTAAATTACCATTGCATCCTTATTTAACAAAAGATAAACAAGTTCTATAATCAAGAGCATAAAGGTCTATAAGTTTCAATTCTCTCCTTTGATAGATTAGGAAAACAAACGTGAGAAAGAAAATCTCATTTCTCTTCCATTCTTTTCTCCTCAATATTTCCTTTCCTTTCCCTTGTGCATGTAAGGATTCAAACAAAGGCTTAGTTTTTTCTATAATTTATTGTTTGGTTTATTTATTTATATGCCTTGTTTTGTCTATCTGTTTATTTATTTACCTATTTGTATTTTTATTCTTTACCTTCACTCTTTATTTTATTTTATTTTGAATTTATTTATTTTTATTATTATTGTTATTTTATGTAGTTATTTGTTTATATTTGTGACGTTTGTTTTATACATACAGTCTCAAAAACTTTTTTTCCTTCTTATAGGTCTATCAAAAGTTAGGATTGCATACTTATAAATCTTTTAAGACTTCGCCTTTTAGTAAGTTTTTAACTTAAATTATTGTTATTATTATATATGAGCCATTGTTTCCACGTCGGATTGTCCAGTAATATCAGAGGCCATTTCGAAGACCGGAGCAATTGTCGGCATACATTTTTCAAGGCCCATGTACAGATAGTGGTTTCATGACACTGAGGCTGAGGTCGTCTATGTATAAAAAAGATCAATTTAATTGCTTGAATCAAATAATATATACAAAGCAGGAAGCTTTTAGGAAAATAGGTGAAAATTAAGAGAAACAAATGCAATCGAGATTAGATGAAATTAGGTTTTAGGGATTTAGTTTCTAGAAATTAATTAATTAATTAAGAAATAATATTTACATGATATGCTAAAATGGTACTAGAGATACCTAAAAAAAGATTTTAAATTTTTTGGGAAATGTTAAAGGGAAAATTAGACTTTTCGTTCTGTTTTTTTTTTAAAGAGAGAGTTCAATTACTTTTATCAAATTATATAGTTTTAAGTTACAAGGTAAAAATTAAAATTTTATTATTAAAAATTATAAAATAAAAACTTTTTTTAATTTATTACAAATTAATTTGCTTTTATTTTATAATTACTGGTAATAAAATAAATATCAAATAAATATGATGTTAAATTAAATAATACAAGTCAACAATTAAATTGCTTACTTTCTGCCAATGTTTTAAAAACTGGATAGGACATCAAACCAGTCAAGTAAAAAGTTTAAGGTTTAAAGGTTCAACCGGTATTAAACTACTATAAAACTGATTTATAATAAATCAGAAGTAAAAATTATAATAAAAAGTATAATATAATATAAAATAAAATATTTTATTGAAATAAAATAATCATTAATAATGTCTATTAATATGTAATAAATTAATAATAAATCTAATAATTTAAACTAAGACTGAATATAA
>JANZLH020000079.1:1197497-1216241 GCA_026770325.2 Erythroxylum fimbriatum | reverse complement strand
AAACTTTTAAAGAAAGATAATGCAATGTGTATTTTTCATATTGATTTGTGTTTTATGTATGAAACATTTCTTATGCAATTATTGAGGCTATTATTTAAGTGTTGTTCTGGTAATAATAGTAATGGCATATATCAAAAGTTGGAAAACATTATAAGAAGATATTGTTTTCTTCCTTTGTGCAAAAAACTTTCGATATTTTAACAATGGCTAAAAATACTATTTTGCTCTACTTTCTTATTATTGAAATCTAGTGAACCAGTGTGCTGAAGGGGACTATATGCTTGGAATGGCCGGTTTCATGCCATTAAAATCCCAGGAATTAATCATCCTTTAGATAATATGAGCAAAAGTTTGAAACAGTGAAACCAATGATACTGTCACCGTATTCAACATTTACAGAACTTCAGTAATCTAAACATGTAAGAGCTCTCATATAGCAATAGAGAACAACAAAAGGTAAAGGAGACAACTTTTCCAAGTTTATCAAGAATCAGAGAAGGGAGTCATCTTTAATCAAATTCTAGGCAAGAAAGCTTCCATTCAGACACCGACAACTGTTCTCATAGCTACAAACGAAACAACTATGGGACTGAACCTTGCAAACTTTTTAATATTCCCCTGAACAAAATCTCCAGAACCAAACAAAATCCAACAAACGTCCCATAAAAGACATGGTTTTTCAGTTTCCAGCCAATGATTCTGATATTTTTTTGATCTCGGATAAAGTCTTGAAAGATAAATATGTGACCAATATACCAACATATGCCCAGTTTCAGAAAATTCAGAACACAAGAGAAATATTGTGCTTACCTCAACAACAACAAAAGCTTCTTCCGCTTCTTTCAGCCTCACAAGTAATTCTCCAGCAACTTCCACAGCTTCAGCGGTATCACTTATATACTGGACAATATAAAGTTACAATGTTCAAGAGGGCAACATAAGATACCAAAAAAATACTGCAAATTTTTTAAACAACGGGCTGCTTGTCTGATGCAAACCATGTTTGCGTTCAACTCAGACCTTCGTCTGCGTTAAACATAGACTCCTCTATGTTTGACGTAGACCTTATGTCTGCCTTTAACGCAGAAAAATAAACTTTCAAGATTGACGAAAAATATAAAGAAGAAATAACATTAGAAGAACTAACCTATGTCTTGAGAAGATGAGAGTGATTGATGAACAGAAGAAACAAAACAGAAGTCGGCTAGTGGTGATTGATGAACAGAAAAATAGAATAGACGCTATTTGGGGCTTTTCTTTACGTAAGTGACGGAGCTTTTTTGTAAATGACGAAAAATTAGTTTCCCGAAAAAGCTAAAATTTAGGGCTTTTCTGAAAAGCTCCAAATTTTAGCTTTTGAAAAAGCTGTATTTGAGCTTTTAAAAAAGTTATTTCTACTTCAAAAGTGCTTTTCAATATTACAACCAAACACTTACTTTTTCCTTAAAATAGCTTTTGCGGTTAAAAAAAGTACTTTTGGACTCTCCAAAAGCTCAACCAAACAGAGGCTTATATGTGTATAAAAATTATCATTTTGATGATTGTATAATTGATCATTTTTACTTAAGATCACTAAAGTATCTTATATAAGAGTTTGCTATGTTTTGATACTATTTTGACCAATTATAGTTAAGAATAGGTCGATTGGTTGCCATTGGATATAATATAAACTATATACAGGTAATTAAGAGATCAATATAGGATTCATCATTTTAAAGTGATTAGGAGAATATTTTATTGTTCTCAATTAGTATCAAGTTAGAACAGCATTAACCAAAGTAGAATGACACTTTGAAAATAGTTTTAAAATATATTAATAGAAATAATTACCTTTAATGGAGAATTAATTTAATTAGACTCAAATAGAGTAGACAATAATTTCACACTTCATGTCTAATCAGAATATTGTACAATTATATGATTGAATTATATCAAATTCATGCACAAAAAGGATAGTTAAAATTACTTAGATATTCTTAATATTTAAATGATTATAATGTGTTGTTAGATACTAATATTGATGCATGAACATATCTAATTAGTAAGAAATTAAAGATAAAGTTTAATTTATCTAAACTTAATTATAATTTAAGGATATAGTTTATATATAATCTCAACATATTTAGGAACTTAATAAGTCAAATATAAAGAATTGATAAAGAGAAAAAATAATTTCATTAAGTTTAACTTGATTATAAAGTTTACCAAAGTTTAAAGATTAAAGATGTGATATTTAATAATAAGAACCGATATAAGGCATTATATGACGCTCCAATAATACTTAAACCATAATTATCCAAATTGTTCCCAAAGCATAACATTAATTACCAAAATCCTCATTAGTTCCAAAAAAGGATGTTCATCAGACGCAAAAATTTATCTGAGCAACCATAAATATTTGAAACGTTACATTCAAAAGTATATACAATAAAATAACTTTACTCAATTTTTATCTGTTGACCCCACCTAATTGTACCCTTAAAATCAAATAACTTTATATATATATATATATATATGAGCAACCATGAATATTCGAAACGTTATATTCAAAAGTATATACAATAAAATAACTTTACTCAATTTGATCCGTTGGCCCCACCTAATCGTACCCTATATATATACATACATATATATATATATATGTATATAGTCAAGTGATTAAAACATACATATAATACTAAAATACGCAACATTACTCATCCTATTCGAACAATTAACCAACATCCAAAATTTTATCAAAGTAATGATTAAGAATAATATTATTTTATCACTACCATTTATGTTTTATCTCATAATTAATGAATTGCCTAAGCCCTCCTTAACCTAGTAGGCTTACATTCAATGATCTATGAGTTTATCTCTACTCATCATAATCTCTTACTAAGTAGAAATGTAATTAGATGTATAAATATCAGCACTAGGTACCTCAATTTCTCAATCTAATTTGGTACTTTGGTATCACTTCACTACATAGCCATCGACACAAGAAATTCTCAAGATTTAGGATATTCCGGTACCACTTCAGTACCTATTCATCAACACAAGACATTCTCAGGACTCAGGATGCCCCAGTACCTACTCCACAGATAGATACCTAGCCATCGCTTGCTCATATTTAACCAACCTATAAATCTATGACCATCAAATATTATCTATCCTAAGCAAGCCACAAATTCACGATTTACAACATTTATTAAGAACCTATTATAAGTCAAACTTTATTTCATTTCATGAATGTGATTTATTTACCTTAATATTCTTACTTATGCACAACTGAAAATTTAATTAACACATTTTTCACCGAATTAATAAGCGATACACCTCATAATACTAGTACTTTGTTAATTATTTATGAAATAAATAAACATATTTCATATATTTTAGAAATTCATTTATGTAACTATTAATCATTAATTTGTTTAATGACTAATTCAAAATATGATTAGCTATAAAATAATTTATTAATGACAAAATTCGAAGTTTTAAGAATCATACAATATTCTAAGAGTACAGTCTTAAGGTTATCCTTACCTAAATTTTATACTCAACTAATTAATAAGTCCAATTTACCCCTTAATTTGACCTTTGGACCTAGACATTACAAAATTTTATAAGACTTATTAAAGGAAAATTTTCAACTCAATTGCACTTAATAATCCAACATTATTCCCTTTTCCACTTTATTCTTAATTATTAAAAATATCCTTATTTAATCTAACCACCATAATTACTAAAATGCCATTAAATATTAAAAGTCCTATTTTGCCCTAACCACCATAATTACTAAAATACCCTTAAATATTAAAAGTCCTATTTTACCTTCATTTATTTTTATTAATACAAAATACCCTTCTTGGAATTAAATTCCAATTTTACCCTTAAATTTTTACATTTCTTATTTTGCCCCTTAATACAACTTAAATTATCCCAAATTGACTTCTTCTTTACCCTATCTTCTTCTCCTACCTCCTCTTTGTTCTCGTTTTCCAACCACCTTTTCTCCATTTTTATTTCTTTCCCATTACTTCAATTTATTGTCCCAAACAATCACAATATACAATCAAACTATAAAATAGTGTAGGATAGCTAAAACTCACAAAAAAACTATATAATAGTTGTTGGAAAAATTTTACCTATGTGAATTATATTCTTTTCTAAGGGATTTTTGGGTTGTTAAATGTAGGAGCAAGATGGTGTATTTAAACACCTACCAACTAGATAAAAATGGAGAGGAAGAAGAAGAACACTTACCACTTCAAGCATTGCTTTTCCACCCATATTTCTCCGTCATCTCCTGAGCCAACTATGGTCCCTCTAATAATTTAGCATCCTCTACATCCCAATGTATTATATCCCTACACCGCATGCCATATAATGCCTCAGATGGTGTCATACCAATGCTAGAGTGATAGCTATTAGTATACGCAAACTCTATCAAAGGTAAATATCTATTCCAATTGCCCTCAAACTTCAGCACACAAGCTCTCATCATATCCTTCAATCTCTGAATCGTATGCTTCGATTACCCATATGACTGAGGGTGGAATGCAATACTCAAATTCAACCTGGTCCTTAAAGCTGTCTATAAACTCATCCAAAATCGGGAAATAAAAACCATGGATCTCGATCTAATACAATAGACACTAAAATCCTATATAACCTCACAAACTCATCGACATATAACCGATAAGCTTGTCCAAGGAGTCTATCTATTGTGTAGGTAAGAAATAAGCTGATTTAGTCAACCTATCTATAATCACCAAAACTAAATCATGTCTACATTTGGTCCTTGGTAACGCTACCATAAAATCCATCGTAGGCTAAGGGTCTTAATTTCCCTACTGGTTCTTGATGCTCTTTCTTGACCTGTTAATAGGTCAAACAAATCAACACAAACTTTGCGACATCTGTCTTCATCATTGGCCACTAATAATAAGGTCTTAGGTTTTGATACATTTTTGTAGTACTAGGATGTATAGCAAATGGTGCATTATAAGCTTCCTCCAAAATCTCCTCTCGTAGTCCATCTGTTTCTGACACACAAACTCACCTCCCAATCACCAACGTTCTATCTACTCTTACTGAAAAGTTAGTCCCCTATTATGTTGCACTCTCTCTCATTAGCATCAGACAAGAATCCAAAGCTTGTGCCTCTCTAATCCTATCTCCCAAATCTAGTTAAACATGTAATTTCGCATACAAACCACTCATATAATTAATCTCCAATCTCACATTTAGTGCTCTCAACTCCACCATTGGTATTATATTGTGTCCAATCAAATTAGCCATTATGCTTGAGGTTTTCCTACTCAAAGCATCTGCCATTATATTAGCATTCCTCGGATGATAATTTAACAGTACAATCATAATCCTTCAGCAACTTGATCCATCTTCTCTACCTAAAGTTTAACTCCCTTTGAGTTAAGATATACTTAAGGCTCTTATCATATGTAAGGATTTATAATGTCTCCTCATATGAAATAATGTCTCCAAATCCTAAGAGCATGCACAATCGACACTAACTCTAAATCATGAGGTAATTTATCTTATGCAATCTCAACTGAAAAGAGGGATAAGCTATCACTTTTTCATGTTGCATCAATACACAATCTAAACCTACCCTTGAAGCATTAGTATATACCTCACCAAAATTGGGCTAAATGTCAATTTCTATTTAAGCTCCTCAAAACTCTCCTGAAATTGATTGGTCCACTCAAACTAAACTCCTTTCTTTAGCGGCTTAGTCAACGGGCTAGTTATCATTGAAAATCCTTCTTCAAATCTCCGATAATACCCAGCAAGTCCTAGAAAACTTCTTACCTTTAATGTATTTATAGACGGTTTGCACTTTATAATTGCACTTACCTTAGCAAGGTTAGGCATCACTTCCTCTCAAGACACCATATGTTCAAGGAATTCTACCCGCTTCATCTAGAATTCACACTTACTCAAGTTGACATAGAATTGTCTCTCTTTTAGAATATGTAACACAATTCTCAAATATTGCTCATGGTCCTCTTTACTCTTTGAATACCCCAATATATCATCAGTGAATACTATCACAAACCGATCTAGAGACTCCTAAAAAGTCATGTTCATCAATGCCATGAATGTGGCTAGTGTATTAGTTAACCCGAAAGGCATCACTAGGAACACACAATGACCATACCAAGTACGAAAAGTTGTCTTGTGAATACTTGACTTAACTATCCTCAATCGCCAATATCTCGATCTCAAGTTAATCTTGGAAAATATTACAACTCTCCTCAGTTAATTTAAAAGATCATCTATTATTCGCAATGGGTACTTTTTCTTCATTTTCACCCTGTTTAAATACTAGTAATCCATGCAAAGTCTCATACTACCATCTTTTTTCTTTACAAACAACACTAGAGCTCTCCAAGGTAATGTGTTGGGTCTAATAAAGCCCTTTTCAAACAACTACTCTAACTACTTTTTTTAACTTATGTAGCTCAATAGTAGTCATTATGTAAGGTGTAATAGAAATTGGTGCAACTCCGGGCATAGTCGTAATGGTGAAATATATGTCTTGTTTAAGCGGTAAACCTGGTAAATCATCTAAGAATACCTCTGAAAATTCTCTCACCACAAGAATATCCTCTAACCTAGGACTCACCTCCTTTATATCTATAATACGGACTAGATATGCCTCACATCACTCCAATATCATTCATCTAGTAGTCATGATCGAGATCACACATGTCAGAATCACTCTACAATCCCCCACAAATGTCATTTTTAATTTACCCGAATACTCTATAATCACCTCCATATAATGGTACATTAAATCTTGATATTGTGCTAACCAATCCATCCTGAGAATTATATCAAATTCTCTTAAATCCATCACTATCAAGTCAGCTAGTAGCTTCACTCCATTAATCCTCACTAGTATGCCTCTCTTTACACTATTTACTACCATACACTCTACTACCGGCAACCACACTCTTAGGTCATATCCTAATAGACTAACTTCCCCTAAAACTCTAAAGACAGTCTCTGAAGAAATGTAAGAATGTGTAGATTCTGGTTTTACTAACACATAAGTCTGAATATCAAATAATGAAATCGTACCAAAAATGACATTGTTGGTTACGAGTGCCCCCTCCCTCGTCATATGGTATATCTTCTCTTGAGTTTAACCCTATACTGCGGATGTCCCACTAATACTTGTACCCACTGCTAGTTGGCATCCAACTCCTCTACCATCACCTCTACTACTAATTCCACTCGAACCTCTACCTAAACTAAAGGCACCACTTTGAACCCTTACTATCTCCTTTGCCCTTATTCCTGAAATCCTCCCTACTGTCAAACAACTCCTCTGTAAGTGCCCCCACTCTATATAAATATAACATGCCTAACTAATCCTAGTGGATTCCTAACATGGTCCTCTATGAACTGTCTCGCAAGTAGCACAACTTTGTAACCTTACAACTCCTATATTAAAAGGTCCTTTAAACCTCTGATTAGCCCCCCGTCAGATCCAACTAATGATGTACTAATAGTGCTATGCTATCTTGAATCCTTGCCGGCTCCTTGATCTGTACCAAACCGGTAGAAACTACCACTCCTGTTAGATATAACATCAACTTTCCTAGATCCCCTTGAACTAGTAAACCATGTATGACTAGCTCCCATCTTAACAAACCGACTCCCCTCTCCATAATGACTCTTTAGTCGCCTCTTTAGCTCTCCTCTCCTTCTGCCTTATTCTATCACATCTTCTACTCTAAGTGTCATCTCTAGTAACTTTTTGAAGTTAGAAGTAATAGCTCCCAAACCTAAGAGAATATCTGTCATTAGACCTTGCTCAAGTCAATAACATTTGTCCTTTAAATTTACCACAACCTCTAATGTATACTTAGACAATGTTGCAAAGCGAGCCTCATAATCTATCACTAATATCTCCTATATTTTAACTTTTTCATAAACTCCATCTTCTTTCGATCCTGATATATTCGTGGAGTGTATTTGTCCCTAAACTCTCTCTAGATTTCCTGCCAAGTCATCTCTTGTGCCTCATAAGATCTCTTTACTGACTTCCACCAAGTCAATGTGTTGCCATTAAATAATGAAACGATGTACTACAACCTTCTTTCCAATGTACACTCTAGATAGTATAAAAACTAACTTTGTCTACTCCCACCATACTTCAGCCTCCTCAGGATCAGTAGTACCTCAAAACTCTATTGCACTTATCTTACAAATCCTCTCATAGTCGCGATCTACCCCAGAATCACCTCAGGCTAGAGCTGCAATAACAACCTACTGCATCAAATGAAAGAACTGCATCATTTATGGTGAGACTGGCACCTCTCCTCCTACTTAATCCATTTTGGCATCCCCCTAATCAGGCATATCTGGAGCATGGATCAAATTACTTGATTCTCTAGTCGACTCTAGGCCAACAATATCATCTCCTGAAACCATCCTAGATAAGACAAGGACATATCACTAGTTTTTATTTTCCCTTAATTTATCCCGAGAAGCGTAAACCTGGTCTGATATCACCTAATGTGATGCTCCAGTAATTCCTAAACCATAATTATCCAATTTGTTCCCAAAGCATAACATTAATTACCAAATCCTCATTAGTTCAAAAAAAAGATGTTCATTAATCACAAAAATTTATTTAAACAAGCACGACTATCTAAACTATCACATTCAAAGTATATACAATAAAATAATTTTACTCAATTTAATCTGCTGGCCCTACTTAAACTGCACTCCATGAATCACGTGCACTAAGGTCTTCGACAATCTCTTAAAAAATAGAATGACAAGGGGTGAGCTGCCAACTCAATAAGGATAACTAACCATACCTTTAAAATCAAATAACTCAATATATATAAATAAAAATACTTGACTAATATATATACATATATACTACTTAACTGATTAAAACATACATATAATTCTAAAATACACAACATTACTCAGCATATCCAACTAATTAACAAAAAATTCAAAAATTTATCAAAGTAATGATTTAGACTAATATTATTTTATTACTACTATTTATGTTTTATATCATAATTAACTGAATTGCTTAAGCCCTACTTAACCTAGTAGGCTTACATTCAATGATCTGTTGGCTCATCTTTACTCATCATAATCTCTTACTAAGTGAAAATGTAATTAGATATATAAATATCAACATATGGTACCTCAATTTATTAGTCTAATTTGATATCCTATTACTTAACCATCAACATAAGATATCTTTAAGAACCAAGATATCCCGATACCACTCTTGTATCTAGCCATTAGTACAAGACATCTTAGGGACTTAAGATACCCCGATACCTACTCCACAGACAGATACCTAGCCATCACTCTCTCATATTTAGCCAACCTATCAATCTATGACCATCGAATGTTGCCTATCCTAGGCAAGCCACATATTCACGATTTACACTTTTATTTACAACCTATTATAAGCTAGTCTTTATTTAATTTTATGAACATGATTTATTTACCTGAATATTCTTACTTATACTCATGCACAACTGAAAATTTAATTAACACATTTTTCACCGAATTAACAAGCAATACACCCCATAATACGTAAAAAAATATGAAAGTGAAACACCTTGTGCTTTGTTAATTATTTGTGAAATAAATAAACATATTTCATATGTTTTATAAATCCATATATGTAACTATTAATCATTAATTTAATTAATAACTAATTCAAAATATGATTCATTAGAAAATAATTTATTAATAACAAAATTCAAAAGTTTTAAGAACCGTATACTATTCAAAGAGTACAGTCCAAGGTTATCCTTACGTGAATTTTGGACTCAACTGATTGATAAGCCCAATTTACTCTTTAATCTGACCTTCGAACTTAGACATTACAAAATTATATTAGACTAAAAAAAAATTCAGCTCAATTAAACTTAATAATCTAAAATTATTCCCTTTTCTACTTTATTATTAATTATTAAAAATGTTCTTACTTAACTAACCACTATAACTACTAAAATACCCATAATTATTAAAAGTCATATTTTATCCCCTTTTATATTTATTAATACAAAAATACTCTTCCTGGAATTAACTTCCAATTTTACCTTTAAATTTTTACAATACTTATTTTGCCCCTTAATACAACTTAAATTTTCCTAAATTGTTGTCTTAGCCACCCTCTCCGCTTCTCCTACATCTTCTTTTTTTTCCTCATTTTTAGTCACTTTTTACCATTTTTATTTTTCCCTATGACTTTAATTCATTGTCCCAAACAATCATAATGTATATAATCCAACTATAAACAAGTGTAGAATGAATAAAACTCACAAAGAAGGCATATAATTGTTGCTGAAAAATTATAACTATATGAAGTCTATAACTTTTAAGGAATTATTTGGTTGTTAACCTCCACAATTTTCTAACAATTTGCTGCAAAATAAACAAAATGAGAGAATACATGAGAAAAGTTTCACATGCAGGAAAAATATGATGTATTTAAACACTTGCCGGTTGGATAAAAATGGAGGAAGAAGAAGAACCACTTATCTCTCTTTGCACTATTTATAGATTTCTCTTAATTAATTCACGTGAATATCTTGTCCAATTATGATAACGAGAATATCAAATTTTAAAATAAGTTATGAATCATACTATCCGGAGAACATCGAGTTCACCCATACGGACGTCTGGGTTCAATTTCACAATCTTCCTTTTGGGTGCGCTACCGAAGCGATAGCTAGAAACATTGGGAATCTGATGGGAACCTTTCTGGAATTTGATTTGGCTAATAGAAGGGAGTCCTGGAACAACTACATGCGGGTCCGGATTAGGCTTAATGTGACAGAACCGCTGATGAGGAAGAAGAGCATAAGAAAACAGGGAACAGCTCCGATGGAGATAACGTTCAGCTATGAACGTCTCCCGCTTGTTTGCTATCTGTGTGGTATAATTGGGCATAGCGAAAACAATTGCCTGAAACTGCTGGAACGGCCGGAGGAGGAGCACTGCCGGGAATGGCCGGAGGAAATTCAGGCCGAGGTGAGAGCCCGTAATTCTCGGAAACTGATGCAATGGAAGCGGGATCCTAGCCACGGTATTGGCGCTGATTTTGGGGCAAGGTTTCAGGAAACTAATTCTTGTGATTCGGTAGCTAAGAATCCTCCCAAGATTGGAAATAATTTCTCATTCTATCCTAAAAAGATATCCCCGAAATCCACTGTCACACCCAGCATTACCGCAGACAACAATCCCCATGATACAAGGGGCGTCAACCCTGCTTTGGGGTCTACCAGTATATTTCAGTATGGGAGGGAAGATGCGATGTTGGATATTGATGAGAGTAAAAAACGTCCCCGAAATGGAAGCTCAAGCACCACAGTTATAGACGACTTAACTACAGATGATGTGATAATGTCCACCTCACCAACCCATTTTTTAACGGCCGGTCTTGCTCAGCAGACCCGCCGGGAGCCATGAATGTTTTAGCTTGGAACTGTCGGGGCATAGGCAACCACCAGACAGTTCGTGCCTTAAAGGACTTAGTTAGGAATAATAAGCCTTGCATTTTATTTTTAAGTGAAACTCTTTCAATTTCGTCTAAGATTGAAGAATTAAAATCTATGTTGAATTACGATTTGTGTTTCTGTGTTGATCGGCTTGGTCGTAGTGGTGGCCTGGCCTTGTTCTGGATGGAAACCATTTCTGCTTCGGTTATTGGTTTCTCAAACAATCATATTGATCTGGTTATTGACGATTCTATTAACCCCAAATGGAGATTTACTGGTTTTTACGGTTTCCCCGAATCCTCTAGAAAACGGTCAAGTTGGGAACTGTTGCGTTCACTCTCCCGCCTTCATAATATTCCTTGGGCTTGCGTGGGAGACTTTAATAATTTAATGTCAGCCAATGATAAGCTAGGAGGAGTAGATTACCCCCAAAGGTTATTGGAAGGCTTTCGACAATGTATTATGGATTGTCACTTGGTCGATGTTCAACTAAATGGGTTTGGTTTCACATGGGTGAGAGGCCGAGACTCAGGGGAGGTAACAATGGAGAGATTGGATCGTGCATTCGTTAGCAAAGAATGGATGGATGCTTTCCCTTTTCACAAGCTTCATAATCTTGTGTGTCCTGTTTCTGACCATAATCCCATTAAGTTGGAGTTTGCTCGAAGAATGCCTATCAAGCGGCTTCGGCGGTTCAGGTTTGAGAATACGTGGTTGACAGAAGAGGGCTTTGTGGATTTTGTTTCGGATGTTTGGAGGGCTACTGGAGATAAGCATATCCTATCCCGAATAGAGGACTGTGGTCGTAGTTTGCTCAGATGGCACAAGCAAAATGCTAATAACTTTTCGGATCGTATCAACACTATCAAGCAGAATATGGAGGTTTCTCGCCAAAAGTGTCAGTTTGAGGTGTTTCGTTCACAGCAAGCTGCTCTCAATCGGCTCCTTGCACAGGAAGACATTTACTGGAAGCAACGGTCAAAAATATTCTGGTTACAATATGGGGAAGCAAACTCGAAGTACTTTCACGCTCAAGCGACAAAAAGGAAGCGGCTGAATCATATTTCATCTCTTATCGACGTCAATGGGCAACAAGTGATGGATGAGGTGGGGATTGGTAATGTTATTCTCGATTATTTCAGGGATTTATTCTCGGACTCGGGCACCTCAGCTTTGGACCAGTTTGCCACCGTCCATTCGGTGGTCAGTCGAGTGGACAATGATCTGCTTTTAGCACCCTTACGGATTGAGGAAGTCAAAGCAGCCTTGTTTGAAATGCATCCGGACAAGGCTCCAGGTCCCGATGGAATGAATCCGGCGTTTTTCCAAAAGTGTTGGCATATAGTGGGGGTGGACATTTTTGAAAATTGTTGTACCTGGTGGGAGCAAGGTAAATTACCGGCCACCCTAAATGACACGGTGTTAGTCCTGATCCCTAAAAAAGAAAAGCCTACAAGTATGAAGGACCTCCGCCCTATTGCTCTGTGCAATGTCATTTATAAGATTTTTGCTAAAGTGATTGCGAATCGCCTCAAAATTCTTCTACCAAGGATAATATCTCCCATGCAATCGGCGTTTGTCCCTGGTCGCCTTATCACGGACAATATTATGGTGGCTTTTGAGGTTATTCATTATATGAAAAACAAGGGAAAGGGAAAGATAGGGGATGCAGCCCTTAAGATCGATATCAGTAAGGCTTATGATCGAGTGGACTGGAATTACCTTCGTTTCATCCTGTTAAAGCTGGGTTTTGATGGAAAATGGGTGGATATTGTGATGATGTGTGTAACTTCTGTGAGGTTTTCAGTGGCGTATAATGGTGCTGAAGTAGGACCGATCCTCCCGAAACGGGGATTGAGGCAAGGAGACCCTTTGTCTCCGTATTTGTTCATCTTGTGTGCGGAGGGTTTATCAGCTTTATTAAGGAAATACGAGGCTCGTGGGGACATACATGGAGTTACCATTTGTCCGGGGAGCCCAAGTGTTTCGCATCTTTTTTTCGCAGATGACAGCTTCCTATTTTTCCGAGCGACCAAGGCTGAAGGCCAAAACATTAAGCAGATCCTTTCTACTTACGAAGCAGCTTCGGGGCAAGCGGTTAATTTTCAGAAATCGGGCATAATGTTCAGTTCAAACACAACTTTGGCTAATCGCCAGGAGGTGGAAACTATCCTAGGAGTCAGCACTCCTATTGATCACGGGCGATATTTGGGCCTACCTTCTCTTATAGGTAGAAGGAAAAAGCAAGTCTTTGCTTTTATCAAGGAACGGTTGAGTAAACGAATTGCGAGCTGGAAAAACAAGTTGCTTTCTAAACCTGGAAAGGAAATTGTTATTAAAACCGTGGCTCAAGCCCTGCCAGCATACTGCATGAGTGTTTTTCTTATTCCCCGAGGCACATGTGATGATTTACAGCGTCTGATGAATGCATTCTGGTGGGGAACTGGTAATTCGGACAGAAAGCATATTCACTGGGCGAGTTGGGACCGGTTGTGCGTTCCAAAAAAATTTGGAGGGATGGGATTCCGGGATCTTCATTGTTTCAATCTAGCTATGCTCTGCAAACAAGCCTGGCGGTTTCTGGCACATCCTGATTCCCTTCCTAGTCAAATCTTTAAAGCCAAATACTTTCCGTCATGCAGCTTTTTGGAGGCAAGGGATCGACCCAATTCCAGCTTTATCTGGAAGAGTATTTATGCGTCCAAGGATATTTTGAGGCAAGGGATTCGTTGGAGGGTGGGAGACGGAGAGTCGATAAATGTTTTCAAAGACCCATGGATTCCTGAAGCTAATAATTTTTATGTCCAGTCTCCTTTCAACTTGGATTTGGGTAATCTCAGGGTGTCTGACCTGCTAAAGGAAGATGGTTTAGGGTGGGACTCCCACATGTTGGAAGGTATTCTAACTCCTTATGATGTGGATCGGGTTGCTAGGATTCCAATTGCGATCTCAAAACCCCCTGATCAGTTGACCTGGCATTATAGCTCGGACGGTTTTTATTCGGTCAAATCAGGTTATAGGTTGGCTCTTTCTTTGTTTTCTGATATTGCTCATGAGTTCATCGAAGGCCCATGGCTGCGTCTGTGGAATTTGGCTATTCCCCCTAAGATCAAAGATTTTGTGTGGCGATGTCTTCGTGACTTTCTACCATCTAAAGCCAGACTTCTTCGTAAGGGTATCACAATAGATCCTGCATGTGATGTGTGTGGACATGTTGAAGATATGCAACACGTGCTGGTCGAATGTTCAGTGGCAAAAGCTGTTTGGGCGTCGTCGGGCTTGCGTCACCCACGTACTGGGATAGGAACATTTCTCACGAATCTCTTGTCTAATTCGACGTCGCCTTCCTTTGCATACACGTTGACGATGTTGTGGAGTCTTTGGTCTCAACGAAATCTTAGAGTGTGGCAGCACAAATCTCACCCTCCTCGAATGGTAGCAGCATTAGCTGATAATTTTCTGAAGGAATGGCAAGGGGCCCAAGCGATGTTTCAGCAAGCCATCTCCATAGCTGGTATTTCAAGAGTGTGTCCCTCTGTTTGGGTTCGACCTCGGATTGGGTTCCTGAAATGTAATGTGGATGCGGCGGTTTTTAAAGATAAGAACGCCACGGGGTTCGCTGCAGTGCTCAGGGATGACCGAGGGCGTTTTGTGGCTGCTCTTTCAGGACATTTTCCCTATGTGTTGGATCCTTCTCTTGCCGAAATCATATCTATCAGGGAAGCACTATCCTGGCTGAAAAATCAACAGTTTGATAATGTTATCGTTGAGTCTGATTGCTTGATGGCGATTCAGACGATTTCTGCTCCTCTTTCAACACGGTCTGAGATCGGAATTTTGGCTTTTGATTGTCTATCTCTCAAGCGTCATTTCCGTCAATCGAAATTGAGTTATATAATCTAATTTGATTGTATTCCTATAAAATAACATCGCATTGTAAAAGAATGTTTGAATTATTTTAACGAGACTTTAAACTAATATTTTTAATTTGAATTTAACGTAAAATTCAATTAATTAAAATCTTGATTAGTTAGTTTTAAATTAAATAATAATGGATCCGTCGGAGTTAAATTGACAATCTTGATGTTAGTGTTTTTTGTACATTATAGGATGTTAATGGATGGATGGGATAGAAAGGGCACAAAGTGACACACAAAAACAGGAACAGCTACTCCGTGCCCACTGCCCATAATGCACAAAAACACTAACATCAAGATTGTCAATTTAATGTTATTGAATGGATGAGATGAAGAGGGCACTTGGTGACACACACATCTATTCATCTCATCCATCTATTAATATTTAATGTAATAGATAAATGGGATGAAGAAAGTACAGGGTGTCACACAAAATCGGAACAGAAAATTTGATCATATGGGTAGTTCAGATCTTCTGTCCAATATTATTTTGTCTTATTCTATCTCATGAAATCTCAGCCATTTATTTTGCGGAACTCACGCAGATCTTATGTAAGATTCACATAAATAAATGGCTGAGATTTATTAGACACAATAAAACATCATAATATTAGACAAAAAATCTAAACTCCGGCAGAAGCGGTTGATTTGCAATGGTCTATTTTAGTCGTAATCAATTTCACGTTATTCTGCCATGCCTCACGTGGGAAAGTCACTTTCAACGTGGCATGCATCAGGGCGATGATCAGGATAACTTTTAACCGATTAGCTGGACCCACTTTTTCCTGCGCTCACACGGATCAATTTGTTTAAGTTTGGGTACTTAGATCGCCTGCAAAGTGGATGGAACAGACGATCTTATCATACTTCTAAGACAATTCTATGTGTGGTAAAATGGGTGACAGAAGAATATGTCAACTGTCATCATTCTTTGTCGTGTATAAACTTCTCCTTCATTTCAAAGTTTTTAAGAAATATTATTCTATTTGATAAAACAATCAATTCAATTAATATTTCCAATTTGTTGATAATTAAAATAGATTTATTATAAACTATCTTCAATTCAATGTAATATTTGTAACTAATATGTGAAATATGTTCTTTCCATTATTTTTTCCATAAAAAATTTAGCAAACTGGATGCGCCATATAGTTTAAAATATATCACATGTTGAATTTATAAAGTAAGTTAAGAAAAATTTAATAGAAAATATGTATATATTTACTTTGTAAAATATATAATATATTTTTAAAATCATATTTTTTTAAATGAATAGTTAAACTACATGAGGTATCTGTGTCTTCAAGGTAAAAAATTTATTAGTTGGGTTAGGTCACTCGTGTTAAATGAAATTAGTAGACGTGAAAATGGGGCAGGTTAGGCTTTGGATTGGGTTTTTGTGGTCGGTCTCAAGCTCAAGCTCAGTCAGTCTAAAATTAAGTCCAATTAAATATTTTTAATTTTAACAAGTAAAAAATAACGTCAATTATTTGAAAATTTTAGATATTGAATCAAGTTTGGACAATTTGACCTGAATCTTATTCGAAACTCATAATTTTCAAAAACAGTTCAAGCAAAGACATGGATTTCGTACCGTACCAACCAAAAAACGGTACAAAACCCTATCCAAAGTTACCAATCAATAGTAGCGATTTCACAATTTATTGATCGGTGCCGTAAACTTTGAAAAATTGGGGGATTATTTAGTAAAATTTTTAAAACCTCCTACACTTACATTTACCCTCTTAAATAATGATTATAAATTGAAGGAATTCAGTTAAATTAGAGTGTTTTTAATAAGGTGTTAGACTTTAAATCAATAAGTTGAATTGAAAGAGCCCATTTAGAAGTTGGTATATGGTTATAAGGCTTAAGAAAAATCAAGTGGGCTTTTAGCCCTTTTAAAGTAACATTTAAATGAAGAAGGAAGGAATTTAAATGGGGAATTGTTGTGATTCAAGAGAAGGCCCACGAAATAGTTAGCTTAGGTTATTAGTTAAGTTAGAAAGGTTGTTTACTAAAGCTTGTAAAGGAAGAATAAAAAGTAGCCGTGTATATTGGTGGAAGACATAAATATGTAAGGTTAATAAAAAGGGGAATGAGGTGTCGTTTAGGCTTAGGGTTTTTAAGTTTAAGACAACTCACTTTTAAGCCTTGAAAAAGAGAAGGTTACGAAATTACAAGAAGAAAGGAGAGGGAGAGTCATTCGGCCATGTGAGAAGAAGAAGAAGAAGAAGAAGAAGAAGAAGAAGAAGAAGAGAAGGTTAGGCTTTGGATTTTCAAGAAAGAGAAAGAGTTTAATCTTCCATTAGAAGAAAAAAAATCAGATTTCGTGGGTCATTCCTAAGGTAAGAAAATTCGAAATTCATGGTTTGATTATTAGAGTTTTGTCTTTCATGCTTAAAAAGGATGGTTGGAAGAGTTCTTAGAGAGAGAATAAGAAAAGAAAGAGTTTACCCTCCATTAGAAACAAGAAGAGAATGTCGTGGGTTTCCTATAAAGTGAGAGGAATTCCAAATTTCATGATTTTGTTGTTAGGGTTTTGTCTTTCTTGCTTTAACATGGTGGTTTGAAGAGTGAATGTGAAGGAAAAAGGAAAGAAGAAGAGTAATGGAGACTTGGCAAAAAAAAAAAAACAGATTGCGTGGGTGTCTTAGGGCATGAGATTTTCGAAATTAATTGATTTAATTTAGAGAGGTTATAGTTGTTATAGCTTAGGAAAGGTATAGGTAAGGTTAGGTAGGTTTAAATTCAAGTTTCGACATTCTTTAAAATTTCCAGCATTTGATCTTTTGTTAATTAGAATTGTTATGCTTTGATTAAGGTCAATTAAGGCACTTGGAGATTGAGGAAGGACAAGTTAACCCATTGCAAAGCCAAAGAAGTCAAGGTGGGTAACTTTTTAATAATTGAGTAATAAGCTACTTATTCCTATGACTTTCAAATTTTGAATGAAGTATTATTTGTGATAGTTTAAACATGTATTATGTGCCTTTTTATGTAAATACATTGTGTAAATATTTGTAAAATTGTTTGTCAAGTGACAAATATCCGAATATGAGAATTCGGTGATTATGTGAAGGTGAATTGTTGTAATGGCCATTTGTGGCAAATCTTTATGAATAGTGTAATGTATGGAAAATGTTTGGAAAATTGATAGAAAGTGAAAAAGATTTGAGTATGTGAATTAGGAAGAATGCCTAATGTGAAAATGCATGATTACTTGGGTTTGTAGTGATCCCCTCCGTTAGCAAGTGCGCACTTGTCTGTTATAGGCTTCTCCCGCCTGCCCGCTAGTGGCACAGGAGTTCCGAAATCGGACT
>JANZLH020000079.1:1168491-1196897 GCA_026770325.2 Erythroxylum fimbriatum | reverse complement strand
AAAGGCTTTTAGGTTTCGGGTGTACGGGGTAAGCCTGTTGGCTTGGTTTAGCTTTACGGCATTTCTCTCAATTGTTTTTGTTTCTTGCGTTAACTACGTTCCTTCTCAAAAAAAAAAAAAAAAAAGTTATGAATCATACTTTATTATGTTTTATGTTTTATGCATTAATCATATTGTGATGTTATCTTTTTTTAAAAAATAAGCTTGATTTTTTTTTATTATATTCAAAGCCAAATCTAATCTCATTTTTCTAACTATTTATATAAGGATATTTCTGATTGATTTAAATTCAAATTTTTTGGACTTATTTCGTTAATTTCAGCTTAGGATTGAGTATATCAAGGACAAGAGGTTTCTAATTTTTTTAAAAAAATCTTTTGACCGTTCAATATCGACATTTGAGTTTTAAGAAATTTCTAATATTGAATTGAATGTATCCGTTCCATTAGGCATTAAATTCATCATCCAGTAGTTAAAATGTATCATACAAATCGATGAAGTTAAGGGGAGTGGAGTTACTCTTGATTCCTAAAATGCACTTTCCCAAAGAAATAATTAATTAATGTTAAAATCAATCATCCTTCACTTTCACTTTTTCTTTTTCTTTCTCTTCATCTCTCTATGAAATTACCACCCTCCTTCTCTCTCTCTAGAAACAAATAGTGTTCGCCCAAACCCCAATTTAGGGCTTCCACTTTCGACTTATTTACAAGAATACCATCACCGGACTCTCTTTCTCTGCACTCTTACACACGCATATATATACACACGCAGACGTATACACACATTGTGGAGTGGTGGTGGCATTTGGAGTAAATAGAGAATGAGAGTATGGATATTACGCGTGGAATTACATGGGAGTAGCCAAAGCGTGGAGGTTTAGTGTCTCATCGGCGAACCTGGCGCTATTACAACAACATCAGAACGGCATTGCCATCATCACCACCACAAACAAGCACCACCACCACCACCACCACCACCATCACCACCACCATGAGTGGTGGCGGAGGTGGAGATCGTCGGCCACTCGGAAGATCCCCTGGTCGCTGGTTTGCGGTGTAATGCTCTTCACGGTGGGATTAATCTCGCTATTCACGGGCCACGTGGCGTCTGATCTTGACTGGTACTCTCAGCGATTTGGCCCCGGTAACCGCTTCCCTATTCTGGTAAACCATTCCGGATGCTTCTTTCTCTTGTTCTTGCTCTTTTTTTTAAAAAATCTTTTTTGTTCGTGTTTTATTCAACACGTTCAATTCTCTTTAAATAGCTAAAATTTGCCTGTTTATGCAGAATGCAATGAGGAGAGAGCCAATTGATATTTGGAAATCCAAGTACTCCAACTTGCTTTATGGTTGCAGTGCGAGAGGCCGTGCTTTTGCTCGTATGTGCAGTTCCTTTCTATTTCTAGTCTCAGTTGATTTCAGCATTGTGTTAGATCAATTTAGTTCGATATCCAGCGTCGTTGTGTAGCCTGAGAGAAGATATTAATTAAAAATTATTCGCCAGAGATGAGCTTGTTTGTTTAGATATTATGGTGATATATGATTTTGCCAGTTCTTTACTTTTATGTAATAGGAACATTTTACCAGTTTTTGTTTGAACCGAGCTGAGGAAGAATGCATGCAAGTGTAGTTTTCAGGAAGGTTCCCATTTGTGTTGCAATGCAAGTGTAGTTTTCAGGAAGGTTCCCATTTGTGTTATGTACTTTCTTCAGTTATTTTTGATCATGGATTGAGCTTCTTGACCTTGCTTACCTTCATCTCCAGCTGCTTTACGTGAGAACTCGTCGAATGGATATTTGCTTATTGCAGCAAGTGGAGGGCTGAACCAAGAAAGAACAGGGGTGAGTGGAAGTTATGAACTTTTTGCATGCAGATAGTGTATTCTATCAGTAGTTCTTTTGTTTGTTTTGGACCAATCAAAATTCTTTTGATTGGATTGTTGAAGGTTCAAAGAAACTCCCAGTTCTTGTCTTTGGTATAAATCCTTACCCTTTTTCACCTAGGGCTAGTTCCTTTTGTCTCTTACTGAATTGTTTGACGCGCCTTCAGATAACAGATGCTGTAGTTGTTGCGCGAATTCTTAATGCTACGCTGGTAATACCAGAGTTTGACCATCATTCGTATTGGAAGGATGATAGGTGAGTTTGAATCATTCAAACAAGAAAGAAGGAAAAAGTTTTAGTCATTATCTTTACCTGTATCTATGTTCAAAGAGATTAATTCATCCTTTATGAGCAAGGGCACATGAAAGTCCATAGAAGTATTACCAAGTTGGAAAGTTCTCTTCTTCTGGGTCCAAAACCTATTCACCATACCAACTTTATGATCATCTTGGTACTGAACATATGTTCCTTGGTATGCAGTGACTTCGTCAACATTTTTGATGTTGATTTCTTCATTTCTTACCTTGCTAAAGATGTGACAATTGTGAAAAGAGTTCCTGATAAATTCATGCGATCAATGGAAAAACCTCCATATACAATGCGTGTCCCTAGAAAATCACCTCCTGATTACTATTTGGATCAAGTTCTGCCAATATTGTTGAGGAGACAGGTAATGATATCACTTAACTCCTGCTATTTTAACAGTTTTTGACTTTATGTTTATTTAACGTTTTCACATGCTCTATTGAGTTATATCCCCCAATTATAGAATGGTGTCCATTTTACTGTGTTAAAGTTGTTATGAAAAATATGTATCAAGAATGAGGATAGAATCTCTTGCTCTTTCCCATTTTTCCTACCTGTACTCATGTAGAAGCAGGGATCTTATATTCCTTGTATCTTATTACAACCCCTTTTATTTTGGCAAACGTCATAAGCAAATCTCATCTACCAATAATCAAATCCTAATAATTGTAATGGCTCACTAACTCAAGGAAATTAACTCTAAACTTTTGCAGGTTGTACAATTAACTAAGTTTGATTATAGGCTTGCTAATGACCTTGATGAAGAGCTACAAAAGTTGCGGTGCCGGGTTAATTATCATGCCCTGAGATTTACAGCGCCCATACATGAAATCGGTCAAAGTATTGTCATGAAAATGAGGAAAATGGCAGGACGCTTTATTGCAGTTCACCTGAGGTGTGTCCATATTAGTTGAAAATTCTTAACCCATATAAAGTTCATTGGCTTGTCAATAAGAGGGATTCTTAGACTGCTACATATGCCGGACGTAAATGCACGATCCCCTACCATTTGTATGTACATATTTCAATCTTGTTTATATGGTTGCATAGAGAGAAGAAAATATATAAAAACTGAACAAAAATGAAGATTAAGCAATGAAAAGGGAGAATATGGCTACTCTACATGACTGCCAGAAGAAATCTCTTGAAAATTTTGATTTTGGGATTTACTTTCTGGAAATTCCAAAGTTTAATATGTACAGGGATGAAAGGATGAAAGATTTTAAGGACATGTATTGCTCCCTTTGAGTAGTTTAAGGGCCAACAAGTTTCCACATAGACTAAAAAAGAAAAGGAAAAAGTTCTCCATTCTCCCCATTAATGTTTTCTAAACTGACAACTCTTTTCCTGCTCAACAAGCAAATTTAATACATCTGATTTATTGCTTTTTTCCTTAATATTTAAAGCATTGCTCTCTCTTGGTCCCCACCTTCATTATTTTTTCCCACCAGATGAGTTCATGGATTGAGATATTGGTATAGGTTTCTTTGTGTGTCTCAGTGAAGTATGTAGGCTGTATATGAGCTAACCAAATACCAATTTTAGAACAAGTAGCTGTGAAGATACTCTCCCTCTCCCTCCCTCTCTCTCCCTCTCTCTCTCTCTCTCTCTCTCTCGGATAGACCAAACCGTATAACTGGCAATATACCTCAATCACAATGGACCGGATATCCCTCTCTCCCTCTCTCTCTCTCTCTCGGATAGACCAAATCCTATAACTGGCAATACACCTCAATCACAATGGATGGGAGCATTGTAGCAGTAAAAGGGCTCATTTTAGAGGTCACTGAAAGCATCACTAACCCACTTGCTTTCTTCTTCTTATCCTTGCGAAGCAATTCTTCAATTATTGATAAAAATCTGTTTATCACTCTCTCTCTCTCTCTCTCTGAGCAGGAATACACTTCTATATATAAGAATCATTCAAACACTTGGATACGTTATGCCCCAAGTTTTTATGCTTTATAATGCATTGAAAATACAGAGCTTGCTTGCATGGATGACTATTCTGTGGTTTGTGTTTGTAATAAATCAAGCAAGAAAATGTTACACAGGAAACACAAGATTTATGTGGTTCGATAAGGATCCTGTGTTCATATCTGTGCTAGAAGTTCTTTTAGGTCTTCTCTTACAAGTTACATGAGGCATAACACCTATTGATGTGGAAAATTGATGCATGAGATATAGATCTTACTCTTAAAAAGAATTACTTCAACAGAAAATATCCTATTCATATACAGAATTGGAGTTGTAGGCTCCAGCTTCACACCATGCAAGAAGCATTTTTCCCTTGAGCCTTGCTCATTTGGTAGCAGTGAAATTGTCATACTAGATCTATGTAATGCCTCATTTTTCATAGGCATCATACGGCACATATTCCTCCGCCTCTCAACTGTTTGATCTTGTTGAAGTCAGAATTTATTAAGAACGTATAAAAATAGTTTCTTGAATTTTAAGAAATTTCCATGGAGTGAAATTTGATGTTCATTTATATATTACTTACTCCACTCTTTAGGTAGTGATCTTGAACCTAGTTTGCAACTGTGTAAGTGATGAAAATATTGACAACACTGCAACTGAATGATGAAAAGGAAAAAGAAGCATCCATATTCAATGCCTAAAATCAACTGAACCTGCATTGACTTTGTCTGATCCTAAACCACAGCATGTCATGGGTGTGCCTTTTTTGTGTTTATGCCAGTATACTTGATCTATTCCTAGTGCTTTATTTTAATTCTCATAGTAGTTGGTGTTCAAGCTCTATTGCTGTATCCCCTAGTCAACAATTTAACATGGCGTTATACTTTCTAAGATTGACCGTTACATGGGGACTGCATGAATTCCTAGTTCATATTTTATATGCACATCTAGTTGTCTCACTTGTGGATAAACCTTTCAAATTTCAGGTTTGAACCTGATATGCTTGCTTTCTCTGGATGTTACTATGGTGGGGGTGAAAAGGAGAAATTTGAACTTGGTGAAATTAGGAAGAGATGGGAAACGCTGCCGGTGAGAGTGCTTTCTTTTGTGAAATTTTCTTTTATAAGTAGAGAAGTGAGTCTCAACTCTTTCTTTCAAAGTTAGTTTTGTGACCTTTAAGGATTCTTGATAAGTATACTCTCCGTTTTCATTTTTGGATGTCAACTGTTAATATTTTCTTACAATCACCTTCAGAAAAGGGTAAAATTATGACTTTATCATGCTTGATGATATCTTGTAATCTGACAAAAAGATTGTAATAAACCAGGATTTAAGTGCTGAGGATGAGAGAGCGAGGGGAAAGTGTCCACTTACTCCTTATGAAGTTGGATTGATGTTGCATGCCCTTGGTTTTGCTAATGACACATATCTCTTTGTCGCGTCTGGGGAAATATATGGTGGAGAAGGGACCTTACAACCCCTCAGAGAACTCTTCCCAAACTTTTACACAAAGGAGATGCTTGCTGATAAAGCACTAAAGCAATTTCTTCCATTTTCTTCTCGCTTGGCAGCCATTGACTACATTGTTTGTGAGGAGAGTGATGTCTTTGTGACAAATAACAATGGTAACATGGCCAAGATTCTTGCTGGTCAAAGGTGAGAAATATGACTGCTCTTATGTTTTGGCTACATGTGCAGTGCTCCATTTCACTTTTGTTAAATTTCGTATGGAAAAAGAGAGAGTTCATCTTTGTTTGTTGTTGGTGATGTTACCTTCAATTCCTTGACAAAGTATGAATTTTTATATGGTTAACCATGATTAGAAACAACAGCAGTAACAGTCGAGTAAAACAGTAGGATTCTCTTATATTTTGGTAATGAAACTTGGAAGTTCAACTGCATTGGTCACAAATGGTAAGAATTTGTTGATTCTAGATATTCATGTTAATTTGTTCTTGAATAGCTATGTCCAATTGGATTGTTTATAGCGTGCTAAATCAGGTTGTTCATTTAAGTGTTACTGGTGTTTTTCCAGATTGGTAAAAATTGTTGCTGTCATCTTTAGAGATCCTGTATTAATTGATATTTGCTGTTTTCATACGATGAACACAAGGAGGTATGCAGGGCATAAGAGAACCATCAGACCCAATGCAAAGAGACTCAGTCCATTGTTCATTGCAAGGGAGAAAATGGGGTGGAGTGAATTTTCCAAAAAGGTTAAATCAGTACAGAGGGGATTCATGGGAGAGCCTGATGAAATAAAACCTGGTAGAGGTGAATTTCATGAATATCCAGCATCTTGCATTTGTGAAAAGCCTTTGAGCAATGATGATGCATCCGACAAGGAAAAAGGGCAGCTATTTGGTCAAGTTCCTATGCACCCGAGGCAACGGGTTGCTTGAAGTATGCTGTGGAAATTCAGAGCGAGAAAAAGCTGTAAACTGTTGCAGAAAAGGAACTGGAATCTTGCAGACTAAAGGATCCAAAGAATTGGACTAAGACATGCAAAAGGCAGACCTTAATTGTTAGTTGTGGTGATTTTGGTTCTCAACACCAACTTTGACATGATGGCAACGATTTCAATTTCAGATGCTTTAGAAATTAAACCTCCTATTATTGTATCTGGATTTGTAATACAAAATGAACCTGTGTACAGAAACTTCGATGAGCTGCAATTGTTCATACATAGCTCTATAGGAAAATGTGTTCTGTAACATGCAAATAAGAGTTTTTAGCTCCTTTGCATGCGCTTACATCGATTCAATTTAATCCCTATCTCGAGCTTCTATCTTTTCAGTTTAAAGTTAAGTTGGGCATCATAATGGAGAGACCTAACCAAAAGTTCACGGACAGGCAAGTAGTGGCTTGCTCAATGAGAGTCCGTTAAACGCGACATTCATCTTAACATGCCTTTGGGTGAATGTTCCCAGATCTTGATATAAAAGACAGGATATATTTATACACCAGCAACCTATTTTTGATATGTAGTAATTTAGAAGTGCTTTTTTTTTTTTTCCAATAATACCAAAATTAAGCGAAAGAGGACACCACTGCTGGTGGCTGACGCAATTACTTAACGCTCAGCATGTGCCCTATTCCAATTGTCAGCAACCGCTAAGTTCCAGTAACTGCAAATCACAAAAAATGCGCACTGAAACATCCTACACGAATGCCTAAGATGGAAAGAAAGATCATCAATTGTGAAAATAATAAATAAAAGTGATATTCCCAGAGGTGTAACAATAAAAGAAGATGAGGTGTAACAATAAAAGAAGATGATCATGGAGCTTCCTGCATTTTCAAGCCTAGCTACAAGGAGAATTTCCATTTACAAACTGTTACAGAAGATGTCTAAAAGATCATATCATAATTTTGTGAAAAGCTACAATAGATATGAACATCTATCTGCTACATCTCATAATTAAACTAAAGGAAGCAAGAATTTCCATTCCTAGCTATCTACCCTACTACAAATATACAGAAAGCTATCCTGATCTTTTCTTTCATCCAGTGAGCATCCAGCTTCTTTCAACAACATCTCACGTTTTGAAGAACTTTCAATCATGCTTATTCCCTGCAACAATGGAGTTAGTTCCATATATGCTTGATGAAATGGAAACACAGAGAGAAAGAGACTACTAGATCAGCATTGTGGCAATTGAGATCATACCTCTAGAAGTAATCCTATTTTTGTGACTTTTATCATGCAAAGTAGACGGATTTTTTGAGGCCATCAATGAGCTTTGTAGGCCTTCCAGCAGCTACAAACAAGAAAAAAAAAAGCCCATCAAGGCACTCAATCAAAAGGCATGTTAACTTTTCAAACTTTTCAACAGTATTACGAACAACTTAAGAATAAAAGCAAGCTACATTTTCCACATTCCAATATCAATTATCAAATATTAATCATAATAGGATCCAAGTTCAATTGAGAGTCAAATGTTATTTAAGTTGAGAAGAAAGTGAAGTCCCATTCATAAGCCCTAAATGGATGACTTGTAATCAAGGACAAATCAAGTGGGCATGATTTATAATGATAAAGATGAACAAATTACCAAATATGTAATTATTTAAAGCAACAAAATGGGTTATTTTGAAGGGCTTTAAATTCTAATCTTAACACTTACTCTAGATGTTGGTTGAATTCTGCGGTTGGATCTCCGAGGTTCATTAGCGTCAAGTGCTGATTTTGAAGCATCACTACTGAAAACTTTGTCCTCGATTTTACCCAACTTTCCACCAATAGGAGCCAGTTTTCTTTTACTTATTCTTTCAGGTTTAACGTTTGATGATGGCACTTTTTTGGAGGAAACTGTATCTGATGGGAGGGCTACTGAAGAAAACAAGACTGGACCCTCCGCTCCCTCTGAACCAGAAAGGGATTGCATGTTCGCTAGGTTATGTTTCTCTGCAGCATTTTCAACATGACTCACAAAATCCTTGGTCTTTGCAATGTGATCAGCACTAGCACCTTCAGCAATAACAGAAACCTGAGAACCTAATAGATTGTTCTTCTGAGAAGAAATTGTTCGCGTGGAAGCATACTGAAGTTTTCCAGACTTGAGAACTTTGGGCTTAGGAATGACAGCTTGCTTCTCATTTGATTCAGCTTCAGAATTTTTTTTCCATCCTTGTAACCCTGATGCCTGAGATCTCGTGCGTTTAGTGAACTTAGTTGAATCATTTGGTTCATTAACTTTACCACTTCGACCTGAAACATAATGCTTACTGACTTCCATGAATTTTCTTTTCTTTCCAGGCTTAGGTATTCCAAAAACAACTCGTGATCCTTCTTTCTGCAGCCCAGTCCGAGTCATTCTCAATGTATCCAGTTTACTATCATCTCTACTTCCCTTTCCAATGTTGAATATTCTATCATCATCAGATATATCCAGTAGTGTTGGTTTACTGGGCTTATCTAATTCCTGAGCATCGAGTATTTTTGACATCTTATCCTTTCCCTTGGCCTCCACAGCAGGCGCCTGAACCCTTTGTCGCTTCTCTTGTGGTGTATCACCCTGAAATTTAAAGGCAGTACAACAGTAAGTTAAAAGTCTAAAGCAATATCAGGGAAAAATAATCAGGGGATGTGGCAGAGGGAAAAGAGGCAAAATTGACAACCACCAGGTGAGCAGCATGATCACTCTCTCTCGAACTGGACCATTCAATCCATTCTCCATCTTTCCACATAAGAGACGACCTGAGATGCCATGCTCTAACTAATGATGTTTCACTTTGTGCTGCAAGCAAAACAGTAAAAAACAAATTTCAGGCAAAGAAATTCTATAGTTCAGCAAAAGAACATCACTAACCTAGAGATTATTGAATAGCATTATAGCAGCCTTGATTACACACCTGGAAAATGGACAGTCAACATAGTACCATCTGTCTTGTTCTTTTCAGTGATAATCCCTTCCCACCAGCTGACAGTTTTAAGAAAAAACTGGATCAGTCGGGTAAGAAAATTCTTGAACAGAATACAGAACTCAAAAATACAGAGTTCATGATCCTTGTGAGGACAAGCCATACACCGCTTAAACCGAATCTTTAGAATGACAATGGAAATAGTAACTTCCTGGTCAACCCATTTAGAAAAATACTTTGATTGCACTTCTTAGAAGACAATCAGGAAAAATAAACCATAGATGTAATCCACTTCTGTTGTAGCACTGTATATGCTAAAGCTGATCATCTTTTCTAGATTTGCCTATCTGGCAGATGACGTGTTTCTATTGATTCCTTTCACCAACAATTAATATACGAATCTGGATCATGTAATTATGGTTCATAACTTTTGCAGTGATGCAGAAACAGAAAGTAAAAGGCTTAGACTAGCCTTTTTACTGCTAATTATCAATCTAATATGCATAAGTGATGCACACTCAAACTTCACTGTCTCATCAGACTATGTTGCTTAAAGACCATGCAATAATAAATTTAGCATATTCTTAAGAGAATATTGTTTGTGCAGAAAGAACAGCTTCTGTATCCTTTAGGAGAAATCACAACAAAAAAACATTAATAAATAAATGATTTTGAAAATTATTACATTAGATAGTTTTGAAAATTATTACAATAGATGATCCTGAGTAGCATTAACTTATTTCTATGCACAACCAAAATGCCACATAATTACAGGAACCCTACAATACCTTACACTCTACAAAACTTTCGTAGGAACTTAACTAATGGCTTTTGAGTGATTTAGCTATATCAGTCATGTGAACTGTAAATATAAATATTCAAACGTATACCTATCTTGCATCCATGCGTCAACTCTATCACCAACAGACCATGTATAATCTCCAATGGCAACCCTCCGTCTCTTTCTTGTTCCTTCAGATAGTATTGCTGCAATAGGACGAGTTATGCGTATCTTGGGGGCTGCATCTCCTTCACTGAAAAGTGACACCCATTCCTTCAGCTTCTCCGATCCTGCTCCAAATCAAATAGTTGATAAAAATGAACAACTGCCTAGAAACCTAAGCACTGAAGCATTATAGAAGTATTTACCGTTGATGGGGAACAAAGGTATTAGCAAAATCTTCAGCATTAATGGCTGATGACATTCAACCAATCCGAAAATATGCACAGTTTAAAGTAGCTTACCTTCAGCAGTTCTCAGTTCACCGTACTCAACATGAGCCATCCCATCCTTTAGACTCAACACATTGGCTGAGAACCAGGCTGATTTAAATCCATTCCCATCTTTGAAAACCTAGAGAAGTTATCATATTAATGAAAGGAGAGGAAAGAAATAATTTATAAAAGATATTTTTGTTACGAACATTAAACAAGGGGACCCCCTAAACAGTCTACAAAACCTAGGTGGTAAGTAAAGAAAGCAAGTAACATCAGAAGTGCATGTGCCTTCAACATGATGAAACTATTGTTGGAAATTGTCAAACCTCAACATGGGAACCCTCCTTGATGCTATTTCCATTTAACAAATCTGCTTTCACAATTTCATTCTGAAGAGTGGAGGAAGATGTTAATCCATTCTCCGTTTCAGGAATCACTCCAATAGTCTTAGATAAATCCAAATCTTTCCTGTCCTTTTGTGACCTAGTATCCTTTGCAGTGGCTGCACCACCACCACACATGACATCTACCAGTCTCACATCATCTTCACGGGTCTCTCTTGAAGAAGGAAATTTCAAATAATTCATACTCTCTGATTTTTTCTTATTTGATGGACCCTCTCCTAAGTGTCTGGAAGAAGTATCGGGACCCACAGATCTATCTGTTTTCAGATTTTCTCTACTGATATCAACAAACTTAGAACCTGTTGTAAAAATTACTTGAGCTACTTTATGGTAACACTCTGAACCAGATGCTACAGCTTCATCCAAAGACAAATTATCACCCATGGAAACTATTTTCCCAGCTTGAGAAACAGCCTCTGCAGCCAATTCTGCAGCTTTAACGATAGCATCCATGTTCTCAGCTTGTTTTGATGCCGCAGAAGCAGCTTCAACCCTCATTCTGGCAGCCTTTCTTGCAGCGACAAGGATGGAGCTAGAGTTATTAGCTGCATCATCTTCCTCCAAGTTGGATGGAGTTGCTTTTCCCATGTTATTAACACAATCAGAAATTGGAACTGCACTGCGTTGATCATGGTTGCCATAACTACTAGACACTACGGCTTCATCAGCCATCAATTTTGCTTGCAATGCAGCATTAGAAGCGACATTGGCAACTGCAGCTGCTGCCTTTGCCACAGCAGCAGCAGCAGATACTGCAACAGCTGAAGATGCCAATTTGCTTTCGATATCTAGTAACAATCCAATTTTTCTTTGCTTCTCCAGCTTATTCCATATTTCCTGACTGTGACCTACAGCAGCAGCAGCAAAAGCAGCAGCATCCTCTGCCTTCAATCTTGCTTCGTTTACTTTAGATAGAGTCTCATCAGACAAAACAGTCCTCCTATCTGTCCTTTCGTCCACTTTACTCAGGTCTGCAGTAGTAGAAGGCGCAGATGTAACAGCTTTCTCAGGAGGCGCTTTAGAAACAAAGCTAAGAGGGGTTATGGTGGTAACAGAAGTAGATACATGACTTGCAACAGCAGAAACTGAAACTGCTTCTGCTTGAGGCAGAGGATTCAGAATATTCTGGCCAGAAGTCCCACAAACTGAGGCCTTTTTTCTTTTCTTGGTCTTGGAATCAGCAGACGGTTGATCAGATGATGCGGTCATTTTTTGTAAATCAGGTAGAGACACACCAGAAAACATACCAGAAGCCCCAGTCTGCACCACAGGACCAGAGAAAATGTGCTTTATGCCAGAAGAATGCGGAAAGGATGATTCCTTTATAGGCGTCAATTGAACAGTTTCAGTTATGGGCAACTGCACAGGGAAACGAACACTTGCATCAAGTGCAGCAGTCTGTGGGGAAGCAACCCAAGGAGCACAAAAAAGTGCCTGAGACATCCAGGAGGGGTTATGTCCAGTAAAACTCCTTATAGGCGGACTTTGAAGGGGATGCAAAGGGGAAAGTGCTCGTTGATAATCCATAACTGGAGTCCTAGGTATGCCACTTGATTGCAAGGTTTCACTAGATGGGGTAGGTAAGCTCCAAAGTGGTGAAGAAAAGGGTACAAGAGGGTTTACAATTGCTTGATTCCCCTTGCTGCTAGCTCGTCCAACAGGAGTTGATAACACGTTGTTTTTGGGTGCACTTTGTTTAATTGCTTGATCAGGAACTCTAGCACCTATTAATCTCAACCCTTGCATCGTTAGTAAGTCAACCAATCAATTCAATGGTAACCAAAAATAATAAATTAGTAAGATACCTGAGCGTGACTGCAAAGGTGTCTCAGGAGCAGTAAAATGAGACTTCTGATCATGAAGCCTTTCTACACATGAATGCCATGCGTTCTCCCAAATGCTCCTAGCACCATCTACAGCATGTCATAATAAAGTGATTCATTATAAGATGAAAAATGGATAGAAAATAACCAGGGGCAACATCAGAAAAAAAGCACCGACCAGGTCCTCCAAAAGCCGATATCATATATGCTTCATCAGGTACTGTCCCTTGACTGCAGGATAATTGCAACAATCATTAAAAGTTGGAAAATTGCAACAATCATTAAAAGTTGCACAAGAAAGGCAATCAACCAATGATAAATTCTTTTACAAAATACATCAGAAATAAAATGCTATATTTATGGGGGTGGAAGTTAAAAACATGACATACATCAAAGATCCATAAACAAAGATCTGAGCCCGCAACTGCACTTGTTGTAGGTCTGTGAAAGGTTGTTGAAATATTGCTGATGTTGGAGTAGAAAAACTCAAATCTGGCAGGTTAGTAGTTGATGCTGCAAGAACAAAGGGTTTTAAGCTGGAGGAGTCCACATGTCCATAACGCTGCGTCTCATTTGGTTGCACAAGTTGAGAAAGCACAGATGGATTGAGTGTTACACTGGCTAGTTTATCTCCCCTTTCTATTCTCACAGGTGCTGGTTCTTTGGTAGCTCCTTTTTTAGAAGTTTCTTTTGCTGTCGCCTTACCAGATGATCGCCTTGGTTTACGTTCCGTGTTACGTTTAGATCCACTAAGTGCTATCACTCCTTCAGGTGCCTTTTGACTTCCATGCCAAAGTTCTTGACCAGCCTTGGTATTTGATTGGTCCAAGCCAGAAGTTGGAGGAGTTCCACCCACAATCTATGAGAGGTGCCAAATGAAAAATGAAGAATAAACAGATGTGAACCATGTGAAGTGTAATTGTAAAAATTATACAAATAAACGAGTTGATATCTATTCGGTTAACTCATTCAAGAGAAGAATTTTTGCCACTTGAGGTTTCCAATTTGTCGTTTTTTGCCCTGCCTTTCTGGGTGGTTGAAAGAATAACCTAATCCCTGGAGACCTGTATGGCTTAAAATCCAACAAAATGTGTTTACTGAAGACGCAATCTGTAAAAGTCTTGAGCCAAGAAGACTAAATTTCCTACTTTGCTACCTCAAAATACCAAGCTGGAACGAGACAAAAAGCTTATTTTCAAAATTGTCATAACTAGGACAATGTTGTAAAGCAAGTTTCCAAAAAGAAAAAGACTTCCATGCACTTTTTTGGCAGTTTCAGAGTCCACAAAAGAATTGCAATAAGGAAGAGGTGTAAAATTAGCCTACTAAGCACACCATTGACAGCAATATAATAGTTTGTGAAATAGTCGAACTTTCATATTAAAAGAAGCACGTACTGTTTTGCTAGTTTGTTTAAGGGAAATTGGAATCCATTTTGCTGAATCTTTCTTCTTAGGTGTATCTGCAGGTGGATTAACCTCAAACGTGAAGCTCTTCTCATCTACAAGGGTATCATTTTTCTTAGGATCACCAGAAGCAGATGAAACTTTGCTTATATTAACATCTGTGAACCCTTTCTCTCCATCCTTGATATTTTCATTCTGAGAAATTTCAGCAGGTCTACCAACAGCAGAAGAAACACTAACTCGCTGACTGTGATTTCCTCCGCATTCTAATGCAAAAAGTATATCTTGAGATATAGAAATTGCAGGAGTAAAGAAGTTTGAAAGTTCCCCACGTAAGATGTAAATTAACAAGCCATGTAACATAACAAACAAACATTAGCAAATAGGGAAATTTAAGTCACTTACTACTTGTAATTGGAACAGCAGCCTGCCCATAATCTGTAACCTCAGTATCTGTTACAGCTTCATTCTCTTGCAGATCTTTTAGACCAGCAACATGGGCAGACTCTCTGAGGGCAGAAGCCCCAGCTTCAGTGTCTATAACATAAAACATTATTAGAGGACAGAAATTATGATATGAATTTTTGAGAAAGAATATGTAAACACTTGTCCAGCTGTTGTAGTTTACTGGAAATTCAATCTTTAATCACTTCATTAGCAAGTTATCCGTATTTGCATGTAGTCATGTTCATATGTAGATCCCAAGTACAACATAAACATAGGAGCAGATTAGATGGATAAGTCAAACAGCATACAGAAGCAACAAATGCCATCTAGAAAACAGGTCCATCAAAGAGTAATAAGTTTAGAGGGAAAGAGAACGACCATTAATCCTTTACTTAAGCATATGGAGCTAGAGATGAGATAACACAATTTACAATATGCGTATACTGAGCACAATACTTAGTCGAACTTGACAGTGGGAGAAGACAATCTTCATACACTTACTGTATGACTGACAAACGCTCACCAGAAATATTTTGGGATTTCTTTTCATCAATTACTTCTACAACTGATTCAGCACCTTCTCCATTTCTTTCACTTGAATCACAAAGTACTGGGCACACATCCATGACCTCCATGTTCTTTTGACTGCCTTTTTTACTTACTACCGCTTGAGCTTCACCATGGTTTTCTGCTTTACAAGCATCAAATGTTAACAGAGACTGATCACCTTCTAGCATCTGACCAGAAGCACCAGAATCACTGATCCTATTAGATTCCAAGGCAGGTTGTGGACCAGCTCGTAGTTGATTTGATGCCTTGGAATCTGATTTGTGTTCTTTGGTTGAAACCCCACCCAACGTATCTTTGTCCTTACCCGAATAGGCATACCCCACCAAGGGTACAGGTGATTTTTCAATTCCAACATGATCAAGAAGTACATCACCAGTGATGGCGTGCCCAGCACACCCAGTGATACCACCTATATTATCTAAATAAACAAGTTAGCACTTTAAACAACTGGGGCAAAAACTAAATAATTCTTGAAACTTAATGGTCAGTACAACTACTCACCTGTTTTTTTTTCACCAGGAGAATCAGACACTGATTTTGTGCCTAACGACTTGTTTTTGCCACCATCATCAAAGCACATGGTCTCAACCCCTCTCTCTACGATGAGAGACTGATCAACAACAGAATCCATATTACAGCTGTCCGAAGGCAACTCTGTGCTTCTGTTTCCTGCATCCGGAATATCTTGGTCACACACAGGAGTATCAACCTGCTCAACAAGACTACCTGTTCTGCAAATTAGCGTGGATTCAGCCATTACTGTAGATGAAGCATGACTCTTTCCATGCTTTCCTCCAAGAAGTTCAGATGAAGAACTAATCACGGCCAAGCTGGAACAACCACCCCCATAGCTACTGCTACTATCCACTTTGCCTTTTGAAGTTTCACTTGCTTCCTTAGACAAAAGAGTTGCAGTAGTATTACTTACCACCTTTGTGCTAGGTAATGGAGAACCATCAGAGTCATCCACTTCAAGTTTCTGAATAGTAACACAGCCCTTTGGTTCTACCTCATGCATAGATACTCCAGACTGATCAGCATTCTCTAAATTTTCAAGAGAACCAGAGTCATGTTTCGACATAATGCTTACTGGTTCCTCTGAATTACTCAAGTTAGTTCTATCAAAATAAGAAGAACCACTCCCAGACAAATCTGTCTCCACGATTCGATCGTCCCTCTGAAGCCCTTGGATAATCTGATGCTGCTCCTCCTGGAGCTCACTGTTGGTATCTGGAACATTCATGTTGTCACCAGCTGTCTTGTTCCTAAACCTCAGACCCTCACTTAGCTCATCACCACCGCTAATAGTGTTTCCTGAAGATAACAATGTGCAATCAGCCTGCATCTCTGAATTAGAAGCCATTTCTTTCCTGTCATCCAAAGACATAGTAACTACATCATCAACTTCACTTCCACTAACATCATTACCTGCATCTTCAGTCCCCAACCTCCTCTCGGTGACAGGCACATCAGCAGTAAGAGAAGTTAGGTCATTTGAAACCCTACTACCAGAAAGGCTATTCTCATGAGTTTGTGAAATATCATCAACCTGAGACTGAAGCCCTCCACTATCATTCAATGCACAAGTATTATCCAGAGCCTCGTGTGGTGGTCGTGAATGCTGTAAATCTGAAATAACACCAACATCAGACTGTGTGCTACTATCCTGCTTCACACTGAGCTCCATTGGCTTTACTATACAACCTAGTTCATCACAGGAATCTAATTCTTTATTGCCTGTTTGCACTGGGACAATTTCTTCCTGTCCAACAGATTTTAATAACATCTCAACAGATTCTGAGGAAGCAGCCTCTGACCAAACATTGTTGTGCCTTGAAATTGGGCAAGACTCAGTTGCACTTGAGTTGAACTGTATCCGGCTATTACTGTGGGAGAAATCTTCAATCCACTGATTATCTCCGTTGCTTTCAATACCAAGAAAGATCTCGGTTTCAACCAAACCATCAAATCTCAAAGATCCATGAACAGGTTCATCAAAATCAAACTTGGGAAGAGCATATGGCCGTAAAACAGGTGGAAAATTGTTGCTCCCTTCACTAGCTAAATGAAGATTCTGGCTCTGAAAATCATTGTCATCATAATCCATGGGTGTATGCCTGCAACATTAAGAGATTAAAGAGAGAGAGGAGGTGAGAAAGAAGGAGAGAGACTGAGAGGGTATGCCCACAAAGTGCACTAGATGTATAGATCACATGTTGAGGCTAGAAGGATACCCTGCCACAGAAAAAGCTGAAAAAAGAATGATCCCGCATAATGAACCAGCTACAAATACTTCAATAATTACAATGACAATATACACAGACTATAACCATGTCAAGATTAACGTACACATACACAGGAAAAATATAAAAACTACTTTTTCTACCAAGTCCTTTTCATGAATCAAATGAAAGTAAATCAACTCACAACAAATGTTTTTTTTTTCTTGTATGTTTGACAAATAATTGCAAGACAACTTAACCACTTGACCCAATTTGACATCATATATGAATTTTAGTGGAAAAAACAGGACATAAGAACCTTCTAATTATACAACTAATTGAGCTCCTATTTCTATTTTGAAGCAATTTGCTTAGTAAATACAATTAACTTGATATCACAAATGGAACAAAAGAAAAAGCAAAATTTTGCACTATAAGTAGAAAAGGTAGAAAAGTAAAGTTTGCTAACTACACTTCATTAATATCAAAACCACCAAAGTTTGGAGCATATCAAATAAAGGTAAAAGACTATGAAACAAATGATAAAACATTTCTTTTTTTTTTCCTCTTTAAAATTCTCGAAACAAGCTGTATCTTCACATTAATAACTAATGCCACTTACATCCTTAATTGCAGTTCAAACGATTATTCAACTGAAGAACATATCCAACATGTTCCATAATACAACACTAGGAAAGGGGAAGAGAAATGAAAAAGAACACTATTAAATTCAGGTCAAATTGCAGTAATGCAATACTGAGTCTAGCAACTCCCACATCTTGCTGTATTTAAAGCAACCCAACTTGGCCAGTAGATTGCCAAACATTTAAACAGAAACCAAACATAAGGAACTATGTTTCTTTATTCTATAGAATAAATAGAGCAGTTTTATTTAATGAAAAAGTGTAATAATAATAGAGAACAATGGATACCTTAGAGAAATTTTCAGTAGGATTAGAATTTCCACAATACTAGATTTCTTTTCTTTTGAATAGGAAAAATGACTAGTAGGAGGAAAAGCTTCAGGTAATGATTGAGTTTTTTATAGTTCTTGAACAAGTTATTATTTAAACTAGCAGAAGTCGTTGCATTTCAAAAAGAATAATGTAGCAGTACAATAATCTAAATAAAAGGGTCAGTACTTATTAGGAAAGAAAGTGAAGAGGAATTGTAAACTTCATACAGATTATTGGATACTACGTGGGACTGAACATGAAAATAATGAAAAGAACCTTACATTAGAATAGGTACCAAGGAGCATAGTTCAAACAATCTTAAGGAAAGAAGCAAATATCAACTATTCTATCAAAGGAGACTACTGCTATTATTCAATACCATTGCTTGTTAAAGAATAAAAGCTGAACTTGAAATGCTAATTTCATCACTAGATTCTATAAGTTCAACTAATGTGCATAATTCAATCTTACGCAACGAAGAAAAAATAATTATTCCAACAAAGCAGCTTATATTTGCCAGTTAGTCAACACGGTTGCTTGTTGAAGAACAAAAGCTGAACTGGAAACGCACATTTGATCACTAGAATCTACAATAAGTTCAACAAAAGATCCAAAAAGGCAAAGATAAAAGCCACTTGCTCCTAATATGCTAAGAAACAGAAAAATGGTCAGTTGAATCAAAGAGACCACTGCACATCATGCCCACCATGACACGTCTCTCTAATTTCAAATATACCTAATGCTTTGATAAAGAATACTGTGTAACCAGACTAAACAGAAAAAGTAAGCTAGTAGTTTGACACAATTCAAAGAAAGAATCAACTTTGACGTGGCATATGTAAATACTGAAAAACAGTACTTGAATATGCACAATTACAGATACGCATTAAACAAAATAAATGGAAAACTTGGTCTTGACCTTATAAAAAACTGTCCAATCATGAACACGAGTGCATGGAATAAAAGCCCTAATTCCAGCTCGTTCAGCATTTAGAAGATTGATTCTCACTAAAGCCAGAGACCTCAATTCGTCTATAGCGGCCAACCATCCCCTAAGGGGAGCAAATACGTTAACGTGTCTATAACTAACGTGGCTATAACTTCAACTAAGTCATTAAGAACCACAACAACACGGCATCATACAAGTCACAAAAAGCTAAAAACAATTCAAACCTTAGGTGCTTTATGCTACGGAGGATTTAAAAAAAAAAGATGTAGGAAATGAACAGTACCAGAACAATTAAGTCTAGAGACGCTACCTCCCTCCATCCGGTGACGAAATACAGGCCGTTAGATCCTCAGCTCTTCCCAGACCAGTACGATGTTCATCTACTGCTCCACAACCACAAACTGAAAGTCTAAAAGTAAGCAACCTCCCTCAAATTCGAAGACTTGAGCTAACAAAACCTAACAAAGTGAAGCGAAACAGAAAGAGACAAAGGAGAGCCTCCTGTAATCACCGGCGGATAGAGTTAGGGTTGCCGTCAATCGAAACTCAGGAAGGTGAAGTTCGGTGTGCGTTGTGTGTAAGATAGAACAAGAAAGCAAAAGCTTTATCACTTGCAAAGCGATCTTTATTCCGTTTTCGCAAATATAAAATGCGAAACGTTTTCCTTGAAGGGACGAGTGACAGTGGTCGAATTTTGAAAAAGTGGGTCACTCGTAAATGGACCTGATCCAACGGCTGTAAGGGGCCTGGAGCACGACCCGTGCCGTGTTCCCATTTGTAGTTAAAAAATATAGCAGTGAGTTGTAGTGTGTTATTTAGATTGTTACGGTTGATTTGGCCGCCGTTGGATTAAGGGGTTGGGTTTACATCCAACGATCGACATGGTGGATTTGAGCTTAAGGAAAATCCAAAAACACGTGGCGGAAAGCAATAAGGTCTTAAATTTGGATAAAGACAAAGTGCCTTGGACTCGTTATCTTCACCGTCGGATCTTAATACTTTTGACCTCTGTTTCTTGTTTTTTTTTATGCAAATGAAAGGAAGGAACAAACGACCCGAAATAGGGGGGCTACTGACGTTCAAAGAGAACGCCAAACTTATCAGTTAACAAACTAATGCTAACATCAGGAGGAGGAGCTTCCAAAAACTGAAAGGAGGTAGAAGAATGACTACCCATTTTTGTAAGCCTATCAGCGATTTGATTGCCTTCGCGCAGGCAATAAATAAGATTAACATCTCAATTCCAGTGTAACATAGCTAAAATATCACCCAATAAGTTAGCATGAGGATGAACCAGAAAATGACCATCCCAAACCAAGCGAATCGCTTCTTGAGAATCGGAACAAAGGACGACATGTCTGTGCTCCCTATCCCAAGCTGAGAGGAGACCAAAGAAGATGGCCGACAACTCCGCAACCATATTAGTAGCAGTGCCAATACTGTCAAAGAAACCCCCCAACCAAGTACCATTCGAATCCCGAAGAACACCGCCAAAGCCAGCCTCACCTGGATTATCCCGTGAGCTCCCATCAACATTAACACAGATTGTTTCCACAACGGGGACGTTCCAGCCAACCCAACGCCTGACAGGAGCATCGCTATGGCCCATAGTGCCCAACAACGTATTTGAACAGATTTACAGCTTACAGATGTACAGTTGTACAGTTTTACAGATTACGTTTTATTTATTTTTTAGTTTGGTAGTTAGTAAACTATTTTCCTTGTACAGTTTTTTTTCTTCTTCTGTATTTAAGCTCACTTTGAGCTTATTACGAATTAATAGAGTGTAAAATAATTTTTTCCTCTCTCTCTTCGTATTCTTCATATGGTATCAGAGCCAACACAAAGCTTATTGGTAACCGTTTTTCCTTTCGGTTATTCTTGTGCAAGATCTTGATTACGGAGCAGCTGTTCGATTGCAGCTTGACGATGACGACGAATCTAAAGAATGATAATCCAGGTGTGAGTCTTGTAACTACACCTTTGAATGGTTTCAATTACAGAACATGGAGTACTTCTATGAAGAAGGCTCTAGCAGCCAAGCACAAGCTCGGTTATATCACTGGCAAGATTCAGATTCCAGATGAAAATGCGGAAGATTATGAGGAAATCATGAGCGCCAATGCCATGGTGGAATCTTGGATTTTGAACTCTTTGACGAAGGATCTTCATGATGCGTTCCTGTACGTGTCTTCTGCCAAAGACCTATGGGATAAGCTTGCCAAACGATTTGGTGATTCAACAGGACCACAAGAGTACCAGATCAGGAGGGAGATTGGGAGTATTTCGCAAGGTAATTCCAGCCTTTCGATGTACTTCACAACTTTATGCAAAATGTGGGATGAACTGCAGTGTATTATACCTATTCCTCAATGTATCTGTGGCTGTTGTACATGTGACGTTTCAGGCAAGATCATGACACTTACTGAAAATACTAAGATTATACAATTCTTAATGGGATTGAATGAGTCTTACAGTCATGTTAAGAATCAAATTCTGATGATGGATCCCTATCCAAATATCGATAAAGTGTATTCAATGCTGATGAATGTTGAGAGGCAGAAACAAATTTCTGATTCTTTTGGTGAGACTACAGAAGGGAGTGTCCTTATGGTTGGATCAGGGACGGTAAAGACAGTTCATGCAGGGAAACATAATGGCAAGAATAAGGAATGGAAAACAGAAAAGGATGACAGAAAGTGTTCTTTTTGCAAAATGACTGGACATACTAAGGATAATTGTTTTAAGTTGCATGGTTATCCAGATTGGTATGTTGATCTTAAGAAACAGCAGAAGAAAACTGGAGGCAAAACAGGACAGGGGCAGGTGAACTTGGCAGATACTCCTTTAGATGACAGTGACGAGGATAGTGAAGGTTTGAATATGAGAGCACTGATTCAACAGGAGTTATCAAAAATGTTGAAAGACAAACCTCAAATGCACAACATGGAGACGGTGAACTTAGAAAAGGTGAACTTTGCAACTGAATTTGCAGGTAATATTTCTGCTCTTGACAAGAAAATAGGCCAATTACGCATGATGAACTCTTGTTGGATAATAGATACTGGGGCTAGCATACACATTTCAGGGAATGCCTGCTTGTTCCGTAAGTTAGTTCCAGTAACAGGGAGGTCTACTGTTAGTTTGCCAGATGGTTCCATAACGAAGGTTAGCATGATGGGAGATATAAGACTTAGCAAGGATGTTATCTTGAAACATGTTTTCTATGTACCAAGTTTCAAGTATAACTTGTTATCTGTGAGCAGACTTCTGAAGCATGAAGATGGGTTCTTTACTTTCTATCCATTCTTTTGTGTTTTACAGGACCAGAACTCTAAAAGGGTGCTAGCAGTTGGGACGGTTGTTGGTCATCTATACTATCTTACGGAAACGTCGTTTCATGATGATGTACAGAGTGCGTCTGTTGTTTTAGGAAGAGTTAAAGATCAAACTGATATTTGTTGTTTGAGTAGAGATGTTGAATATGGTGGAAGGATTCCTGATGTTGCTTCCACTGTATTATGGCATAAACGATTGGGACATCCTTCCCTTGAAGTTGTAAAGAAGTTTTCTTTCCTCAATAAAAGTTTGCTCAAATTTGATGCTGCTTGTGATGTCTGTGCAAAGGCTAAACATTCTCGGTTGCATTTTCCCATCAGTGAAAGTCATAGTGACCAACTTTTTGAATTGCTTCATGTAGATGTTTGGGGTCCATATAACAGGCCATCTTTAACAGGGGCCTTTTATTTCCTCACAGTTGTTGAAGATTGCAGCAGAGTTACTTGGACTTTTCTTATGCAATCTAAGGCTCAAGCAAGCTCCATTTTAAACAAGTTTTTTACCATGGTGAAAACACAATATAATTGTTCTGTTAAAATTGTTAGAACAGATAATGGAGGAGAGTTTGTTGGTTATAGTTGTCAGCAGGTTTTTCATGCTCATGGAATTAATCATCAAAGGTCTTGTGTCTATACTCCACAGCAAAATGGTAGAGTCGAAAGGAAGCATAGGCATATTCTTCAAGTGGCAAGAGCATTGTTACATCAAGCTCACATGTCAACCAAGTTTTGGGGAGAAGCTATTCTACATGCTACATACTTGATCAATATTTTGCCTACTGCAACTCTGAAGTGGAAAGCTCCTTATGAAATTCTACTAGGAAAACCACCTGATCTTGATAGTTTGAGGGTGTTTGGTTGTTTATGCTATTCCACGGTTACAAGCCCACATAAGGATAAATTTGCTGCTAGAGCTTACACATGTGTTTTTCTGGGTTATGTTGCAGGAAGGAAGGGATACAAAGTTTTCGATATTGATACCGAGAAAGTCCACATCTCTAGGGATGTTACTTTTCATGAACATTTGTTTCCTTATGCAGGTCAGCAATTGGAGGAGGTTACTAACACCCCAATACCATCCCTACAATCGTTGCCTGATGATATTGAAGATCACCATATTGCTCCCATTGTTAGTACCAATCGGATGGCGTCTGCACTTACTGACGATCGTGAAGTGATGCCAGTAGCAGATGCAGTTTCCAATAGACCATCACAACTGCGTACAATTTCTGAAGGCAGGAGAAGTAGCAGAGAAAGGAGGTTGCCATCCTGGATGTCTGATTATGTAGTGAATCATACTCGTTTGTTAATAGACAATGGCAGCAAGTCTTGCAGTTCACCTCATCTGCCCAACACTTTTCCTTTTTACAAGAACATTAAACTTTCAGATGATGTTGCGGAATTCTTATGCAATGTGACAGCAACAGTAACACCTAGGAGTTTTCCAGAAGCTAGTAAAGATGAGAAATGGGTCCAGGCTATGGAATCAGAATTACAAGCTCTAGAAGATAACCACACGTGGGAGCTCACTTCATTGCCTTCTGGTAAGAAAGCCATTGGCAGCAAATGGGTTTTTAAGTTGAAATATAAGTCAGATGGGACAATTGATAGGCATAAGGCTCGTTTGGTTGCAAAGGGCTTTAATCAAGTTTATGGTGAGGATTACTACGATAGTTTTTCTCCAGTTGCAAAGGTGGTGACAGTACGAGTTTTTCTAGCTCTTGCAGCTGCTAGGGGTTGGAGTTTAAATCAATTAGATATCAACAATGCGTTTTTGCATGGATATCTAGATGAGGATGTTTACATGGTTCCCCCTGAAGGCTATACTAAGGCACATCCAGGACAAGTTTGTAAGCTTGTTCGATCTTTATACGGGCTTAAACAAGCCTCTCGCCAGTGGAACACTGTTCTTACAGGTTTTCTTCTAGATTTTGGTTTTCGGCAGAGTGAGCATGATCATTGCTTGTTTGTTTTCTGTCATGGTGATTGTTTCTTGATGCTTTTAGTGTATGTGGATGACCTTCTTGTTAGTGGGAATTCTGATTCCACCATAGTTCGTCTCAAATCTGCCCTTCATGAGAAATTCACTATAAAGGATTTAGGCGTGGCTACGTATTTTTTGGGTTTAGAGCTTATTCGAGATGAAACTGGTATCTTTCTCAATCAGCGGAAATATGTGTTGGACCTCTTAGCAGATGCGGGTCTCCTTGGTTCTAAGCCTAAGGCTGTGCCTTTTCCGAAGGGTGGTAATCTCTTGGATGATCAAAGTCCTCCTTTGTCGAATCCTCAAGAGTATCGTCGTCTGGTTGGTCGTTTGTTGTATTTGGGTTTCTCTCGGCCAGATATTACTTATAGTGTGTAGCAACTTAGTCAGTTCTTACAGCATCCGAGAGAGGTTCATCTTCATCACGCCATTCATGTTTTGAAGTATCTCAAAGGTAATCCTTCTTTGGGTCTTCATTTTCCTGCTCATTCAGATCTGTCGTTACGTGCTTATTCGGATGCGGATTGGGCTTCTTGTGTCACAACCAGAAAGTCTTTGACGGGGTTTTGTATCTTCTTGGGTGGTTGTCCGATTTCTTGGAAAACCAAGCGTCAAACCACGGTTTCTCGCAGTTCTGCAGAAGCAGAGTACAGGGCCATGGCGTCTGCTGTTTGTGAACTGCAGTGGGTTAGTTATTTGCTTGATGATTTACGGGTTTCTCTTTCTCTTCCCATTCCTTTTCATTGTGATAGCAAATCTGCCATTCACATCACTTGCAACCCTGTTTTTCATGAACGCACTAAACACATAGACATTGACTGTCATGTGGTGCGGAATCAGTACACACGAGGTTTCATTTCCCCAGTTCACGTGGCTTCTTCTTTGCAAATTGCTGACCTCTTCACTAAGCCTCTTTCTGCTCCTCTCTTTCATCGTTTCTTGTCCAAGTTGGCTTTGCTTGATTTTCATCAAAGTCCAACTTGAGGGGGGGATGAACAGATTTACAGCTTACAGATGTACAGTTGTACAGTTTTACAGATTACGTTTTATTTATTTTTTAGTTTGGTAGTTAGTAAACTATTTTCCTTGTACAGTTTTTTTTCTTCTTCTGTATTTAAGCTCACTTTGAGCTTATTACGAATTAATAGAGTGTAAAATAATTTTTTCCTCTCTCTCTTCGTATTCTTCATAGTATTCCACTCAACAATCGCACAATGCAACTGAAACATGAGCGGGCACGCAACATCTAGATCTCCAAAGGTATCATGATTTCGCATGAGCCAAATAAACCATAGACCAGTGAGGAAAACAATATCAAGCCAACGACTAGCCCCTAAAGTAGAGGAATCCCGACTCCATTGTTTGAATCAAGTAACACACGAGCCAGAATAAAAAAGAGGGGGCAGGACTCCATTGAAAAGAAGAAACCATACCTGGAGTGCCTTCAAACAGTCACGAAACAAATGCTCCATGGATTCGATACCGGAATTACACCGACGACACATACCTGAAATATCCAAGTGGCGAAGATGACGAAACTCTTGGGTGTGGACTCTCTCATGAACAATAAGCCAAGCAAGAAACCAAACCTTCTAAGGATAACGAAGCTTTCAGATTCACATCCAATCCAACTTGGGAATAACGGTAGGCCTCCCAGCAGCACCGCGAGTAAGCCAATCCACAACAGAATTAACCGAAAAAATTCCATTATGAGGATTGCCCGAAAAGATTCTTTCCACGCCTATAAAGAAACGTGGAAGTCATGATCAACTTTGCCTTGACAAGTCGCATCCTCAACTGACAATTGTAAGGTGCAAAAAGCTAAATAAAATTATTCTCACAACAATTAAAATATTGGCCTAATTATGGTTTGGTTTGGCAAATGGCAACTCCATCCGGACATGATCCTTTTTTTTTTAATTGATATGTTCATGTTTGTTGATTCTCGTAAAAAATTGAACATTTGTTTGTTATTAGATGTACGGCCACATGATTAAGGTGCTGTGGATTTTTAACATGTTAATAACAATTATCATGTTATTTTGTTTATGTGATTCGTTAATTATTTTTTCTAGTTAAACACTTTATAATATTTAGTTAAATGTTATTTTCAAATATATTTAGCTGTTTCTTTATGGTATTTTTCATTTGGTCATAGTTTTCTTGTTTATGAAATAATTTTTTGATTATTACTACTTAAATGATCAATTGATGTTAATTCGAATTTTGGATAATATTTTATATTCCTCCTTTAGGTGTTTTATATGCCATTATGTTACCATTGTTACAAAGTTTTAATACATGTCAGTGTGAATTGGGTTTATGTTGATAAATTAGTCTTTTTAAGTTTATAAGCTTCAATGCCCTATAAGAGGCCCAATTATTAAGGCCTACCACGAATTTAGTTTAAATTATTTGGCACCATGAAATTTGAGAGAAATTTTCTAATCCTCCTATTCAAGAAAATCTATTAAAAAAAAAAAAAAGTTGCCATCACCATTAAAAAGGAAAATGACGACCTAAGGAAGCAATTTATCAACCACTGTCATTAAAATAACCAACAACCTTGAAGCCCCTTATATCTTTAGACAACATGAGGACCAAATTGTTGAAATTCTAATGTTGAGGGAATAAGTCAGGCAATTGCTACAAGTGAGGCAACAGACTCGTAAAAGACCACAAGCTCACACTCTACCACCCATCATTGATAAGGCCCCCATCTATACCCTTGTAACAAATGATACCAAAGTAAGGCATACAGGGGCAAGTTTGAAGGGGGATAGTTCATTGATACTTAACATCTTAGAAGAACCATTATCGATTAATTTTAGAAAGCCAACTCTAGACATTTGAGATGTCTTGCACAACTCTATCGGCCAAGTACACAGATCATTACAAGAAAGATGTCGTTTAGCGACAAATATTACCGACAGAAAACCTAAACATTCTGTCGGCAACCTAAACATTCTGTCGGCAAGACAGTTTAGCAACGAAATTTATCAACAGAACAAGGCATCGTAAAAATGATCGTAAATAATAATTTCCGACAAATAACAGAATGTCCGTTGATAAATTCATCAATGGACAATTTATGTAAGCGTCGGTGAATATACCGACAGACGTTTATGCAGTCGACCGTCGGTAAATTTCCAACGGTCAAAATTTTTCCATCGATAAATTTTTAGAAGTATTGGTTATTTCGTCGGTAATTTTATTGCAACATTACCGCCGGTTATGTTTGTTCCGTCGGTGAGTATACCAACGATTATTCTGCGGCAAATCCTGTTGGTAAAGTTGGTGACGAAATTGATCATTCTGTTTGTTACTTATAGTCAATATTACTGACGGTTTGTTATTTTCCTTCAGTAAATAGAAATGATTTTTACCGACGCACTTTTGTTTTTCTATCGGTAAATTAACAAAAAATTCCATCATTAAATTTTATTTGATGATTTTATGATTGATGCATAATTTAAAAAGGTATGAATTATCTATGCATAATATTTTGATTTGTTTATACATTGAATTTGTTTAAACAGAAAGTTGATTGATAATATAAAGTTAAAATTATCTTAATTGATAATAAAAACATTAAATTGTACATAATAAATATT
>JANZLH020000079.1:1145630-1156313 GCA_026770325.2 Erythroxylum fimbriatum | reverse complement strand
ATTCAATCCAAAATCAAGCTAAAACCAAATTCAACCATAATCATTCATTATCCTAACACACCATACATTTATACCCATCAATTCACACTATAATTCTCATCAAATTAATGCATCAATAATCACAATAAATGCTCCATAATTCCCATTGCATGCTTCTAACTACCAAGTCATTAAATTCATAATCAAAGCATAATTAAAACTTAACAATACAACTTACCTACTTAGCTTCCAATCTTCAATTCCTTTCAATTCTTTACTTACTATTCTACCTCAACCACTTCTCCACTCACTTCTAACTCCAAACATGTGTAGGTTTATCAAGGAAAGAAAGTGGCTTGAAGGAGGGTTCTTAAAGATTGGAGGAAGAGTGACTTAATGAGAAGAAAATCGATGGAGAGGTTAAAGGAGATAGGTTTTCGGTTGACAATGAAAAATAAGCCTCCAAGTCTTCTTTTCATTCTTTTCCATAAGGCATAACCGAGAGAGGGAAATGAGCATAGGACAAAACCATTCAATTCAATAGGACAAGTGTCAAATTGGTGAAGAAGGAGACAAATAAGTAATAAGACAAAATAGAAATAAAACAAAATGATGGATAGGATTTAGAAATCCTACTGAAATCTGACCCATTCTAGTCCAATGGCCCTCATTTCAATTCCAAAATAATATACCCAATATGACAGTGCCATTGGATAGCAATTTTCGCTATCAAAAATCGATCGGTTCGCCACTTGGAGATTTTTTCGGCCCGGGAATTTTCTCCGAAAAATTCCAGAAAAATTCCTAAAAATCTCTTAAAATATAAAACCCACAATGGTTCACTCAGAATAATTTTTTAAACACAATAACTACGTTAATCACAATAAAATTGCATTAGGCACAAAAACCGGGAATGTCATGTATGCATGTACAGGTATTTCATGTGCACAAATTCTCTGTTTACCAATACTAGTATGCATGAGCAGTCCTAATTAAGCCCAATCTATCTCATCCTATGCCAAGGTACTATTCTACCCTTCCTGTTGAGGGTGGGATGTTACAGTCTCATTACATTGCTGTTAAAAGACTTTTGAGATATCTATCAGGTACTACTGATCTTTGCTTAATATATAAGAAAGGTAAAGATTTCAGGTTAATTGGCTACTGTGATGTGGATTATGTCGGAGATAGGATTAATAGAAAAAGTATGAGTGGAGGATGTCACTTCTTTAGCCACAACCTAGTTTCCTGGTCAAGTAAGAGGCAAAGCTCAATTGCTCTATCAACTGCAGAAGCCGAGTATATGTCAGTCGCAAGTTGCTGTTCACAGAAATTGTGGATTAAGTACCAGTTAGAAAACTACTCAGTACAAGAAGACGAAATCCCAATCTACTATGACAACACAAGTGCCATCAACTTGTCGAAGAACCCTATACAACACTCGAGAGTCAAGCATATCGAAGTTAGACACCATTTTCTACGAGACTACGTTCAGAGGAAGATCGTGAGTCTTCAGTTTGTTGAGACGAACTATCAGTGGGCTGACATCTTCACTAAGACATTGGGCGAAGAAAGATTCAAAGAAATCAAACGAAACCTTAACATGGTGATGTTGAGTGATCAACCGTCTGACACATCAGGACCCAGATAAAAAGTCGTAGAGTTAACGGTAATAGTAACAATAAGTTACAGACAGTAACTTTTATCATAAGAAAGTTTTGGAGGGAAGCGTCTTAAAGCCTTGAGAATACCACCTACTCTAGAACACTTTTGACATACCTTGACATCGACTTTTGAAGAACTCTCAACAACGTGTTCCATTACTCTGTCTTGATATCAAACCTTCTTTGCCCTCATTCTCAACCTCAGAAACCAACCTCACCTTGTGAAGAAATACAGTTGTGCGTTTAGTTCTTTGTTGACTACAGAAACAAATGGATCAATCGATGACTAGTGGAAGACTTGTTGATTTCAAGTCCTTAAAGAAGGACCAGATGGATATCGAACCGGAGATTGTAGCAGCCGGATGGAGGAACTTCTTTCAGATTCATGAAATAGTTTACATGAATGAAGTATATGACTTCTGGAAGAATATGGAAGTGGTAGAATATACGCTAGTATCAGTTGTGGATAGACTGTCGATCATAGTGACATTGAAGACAATCGAGAAGGCCACAGAGTGTCCATATGTTGGAGAGAAGCTTGCTCATAAAGCTAAATGGATGACTAAAGCTAGCATGGAGGAAATACAAATTAATCAACAACTATATGGAAGTAATAACCCAAAGGAGAAGAAGGCTTCAAGTCTTGTGCCGAAGGCTAGGGTTCTACACTCATTACTATCCCATTGTGTTCTACAGAGAACAGGGTCGAGGAATCTGGTGATGACTTTAGATGAACAGTGTCTATTTTATTTACTCAATCACCAACCTATAGACCTACCATTTCTTATTTTTCATTATATGATAAAGTCGAAGAAAGACGCAACCACCCTACCGTATGGGATGATGCTGACAAGGATATTCAGAGATTCTGGAGTTCTTTTGAAGAGAGGAAAAGGTGATTTCTCATAAAGAAGGAAGCCAGGTGCGTTATAGGGAGAAAGTGACCTTGAAGAGAAAGGGAGAAACACTCTTTTCAGAGTTACCTAAACAAGCAAAAAGGTCGCCCAGAGTACAAACCCTGCGTCAGCAAGAGGAAAAAAAAGGTAAAGAATTGACTCATAGTGGAGACTCTAAGAAGAAAACACCTCAGGCAACCAGGTCTTTAGTTTCAATTTTGAAGGAAGATTCAACAAAATTGGCTAAAGAGACTGAGATAAAGAGGAAATTGGAGTTTGAGATGAAGAAACCTCAATTTCAACATACTCCTAGGTTAATTGAAGAGCATAAAAAGCAAAAAATCAGTCAGAAGAAGAGCACTCCAACTGTTGTTTAGAAGAAGAAGTCAAATGAACGCAGTCCAGCACAGGTCAATACCTTTCAACCTTTGCGAAAAGAGGATTTGAGGATAAAGGTTATTGAAGAAGTTCAACCTGTCAGGAATAACACCTCTATAATTATTAAAGAAACCCCAAAAAGGTCAGTCAAGGTACAATTTTAACCAATTTTGGTAAATAGTGGTACAATACATCTGTTGAATGATGATGAGATAAGTATGTATGGTGTTCTATGGGATGAGGGAACCAAACCATACCCCACACAGATGACAAGGCAAAAGTACACTATTTTACCAATGACAAAGAGAACTGTGATCAAGATTGTACCTGACATTCAACCAAGACCTTACATTGTTCACAATGAAAAAAGGGGAAGAAGAAATTATACCCGGAAGGGATAACAAGTGATCTGACAGAAGAACAAATCGAAGCTGAAGTAAGAGACGTTGATGAGGCGTGTTATGCAGCCCATCACCGAGGAACTTATGTCTCTTATTATATTTCGAAGGCATCAGGAAGCAATTGTGGTCGCTGAACCACTGAAGAATCTTCTCAGGTAGTTGGGAAACTTACAGAAGGGCAGTACAGATCCATTAGGATTGGAGATGTCAGCTACAACATAGAGACTCTTGTGCATCTGATTATGCACATTAGACCCTTGAGTATTGTGTCTTCAATTGGAGATGTCCTACATCTATTTGGAAGACAAGTTCCACGACTAACCAACCCTGATGACTCTGATCTCCCGCAACCGAACCTATTTGTCAAACCTCCCACCTTTACAATCACTGGACCAGGTGTCAGATCTTCAGATGCATATACTACGACCGTAGGTCTTGAAGTAGTATAGCAGAAGCAGGATGAAGACATTGAAGATAAAGTTGATGATCTGCGTGCTTCTGTGGGTGACTTGTATATGGAAGTAGAGTTTATTCGACAAGATCTCAAGTCACTCCGCACTGAAATAAGAGAAATGTTTTCTGAAGTTATGAAGCATCTGAGTTCATGATCTTTTAGATCAGTAACAAATAGGGGGAGAAAGGAGAAAAGGAGAAAGAAATGAAAAAGATATGGGGAGAAAGAAAAGAGAAGAAAAAAAGAGAAGACGAAACAGAAGAAGAAGATATCTTTGCGTACAATTTTTTCAAGTGTAAAGAATCTTATAGTGTATATCGTCATATAAATAATACTTTCTTTCTAACAACTATGATTGATTATTTGTTATCATAAAAAAAGGGGGAGATTGTTAAGTCAAAATGACTTTACGATTAATAATTTTGATGATGACCAAATAATAATAGAAGAAAATAAGACAAAGCTACGAAGCAGAAAACTAAGACGCAAGAAGCGCGGAGACGAAAGAAAATGAGACAGAAGCAGAAGTCAAAGTAAGATGAAGCTAAAGTCAAACTAAGACGCAAGCCGAAAATAAGACGAAGCGAAAGCGGAAAGTAAGACGCAAGAAACTAAGACGCAAGCCGAAAATAAGACGAAGCGGAAGCGGAAAGTAAGATGCAAGAAAATAAGACGAAGCGGAAGCGAAAAGTAAGACGCAAGAAACTAAGACGAAGTGAAGTCGAAAATGAGACGAAAGAGAGTAAGACGAAGCAGAAACAAAACTAAGACGAAGGTCCGATACCACGTCAGATGTATAATTAGTTTGAATTAGTTACAGAACTAAACTGAATAACTGTTTCTTCAAAGATCAAGAAACAAGAAGAAAGAAGCGGTTATCAAGAAGTAGTTTAAGACGAAGGCTATAAATACGAGTCGAAGTTGAAGACTGAAGAAGTTAGAGATTTTAAAAAGTTAGCGAATTCAAAGAAATTGTGAATCATTGTATTCATTGTGCTAAACTCTAGATCAATATTCTCGAAACATCTTTCAGTAGAAAAAAGAAAACCTGAGAGCCTGAAGAGGCTAAGTGAAAAGAATACTTGTTGTCAGAGACATGAAGAGGCTCGTGAAAAGAATACTTATACCTTTGAGAAGTAAAGTGAAATCTCAGAAAGAATTTTGAGGACTGGACGTAGTCTACAGTTTGGGGTGAACCAGTATAAATCTACTGTGTCGATTCCTACTCTCAACTCTCAACTTTTGTTCATATTGTTTTATACAAGTACTTAGAAGCAAATTGTAATATTTTGTGAAACTATTATTCAATAGTTCTGAAAAAGCAAATTTTCAAAAGAAGTTTTGAAAAGGAGATTGTATTAAAAAAAAGGGATACACAATTCAACCCCCCTTCTTTTACGTTTTATATATCGAATATTAAGTCTATACTAATGTGTGATTTACTTCAGATAGAACTCAATCTTGTGAAGACTTCTTGGAGAATCACGTGATTATTGAGCTTAAGGGCATTCTACCATGATTCCCTTTTTTGATCTAGTATGGTTGTTGTGTTTCACAGACGTGTGTTCTTTTGTTTGTGGTTGATTGATTGGGTTGTAGGCAGCTATGGTTTTTCAATCGACAATTGAGTGATTTAGCTGGACATCTTTATACTACTCTTCAACGTCAATTGAGGGTGGTTCTTGGGGACTTGGCAACCGATCTATTTTCTGATGTTTATATTATCTTTGTGCTATAATTATGTGTTGATGAAGTGTGGATTAAGTGGCTACCCTTGATGACTTACGGTTGGAAGTAATGCACGAAGATTCCAGCAGTTGAGTACGACAATATACTTAGTGAACAACTTTCAGATTTGTCTTTGAAGGAGCTGAATTTATCGGGAAGTTGTTCATTTTTATCTCAAGTGTATTTATTTTTGTTCCTTGTTATTTTAATCACTTGAGTTGTTCGTTTATTGTCTTTATTGTCAAAAAGTTGTTGAGAAAAACTTCTATTGAGGTTAAAACGAGTGGGTCATCTTATCAGGTGTGATTTACTTTCACGGATAGTGAGGACAAAGGATAGTGTCAAGGGTTGAGTGAGTCGGCTCTGTAATGCCTTGAATGAAACTATTATTATATCATAGGTGAAAGTTGATTAAGTTAGGTGAGGACTCTCCAGATGTAAGCAAGGAGTGTCAAACTGTGTTAACAAATTTTGGTGTTGATTTACATTTGTATATTTAATCTTCTTAGTTTTTGATTGTGTTGCGATCAAATCGGAGAGTTTGCGAAACTACAACACTCCTTCGGAAATTTTAAAATTATAAAAAAAGAAATGAAAAACAAAAACTACTTTTTATAGTTTTCATAATTTTTGAAACTAGAAGAAATTAAAACAAAACCTAAAACTCAAATAAGTTTTTTTAAAATTTTAAAAATAAAATTAAAGATAAAAATGGAAACAACCACCACTTATTCATTACAATTTAAAGTAGCGAGTTATATACTCAAAAGGAAAATTTGATTCTCAAGGGGGAGTGATATGTAATGAGAATTTTTTAGATGCTGTTTAGTTATTGAATCTTTTTGTTAGTCTAATCATCAATTAAGGAAAGTTAGTATGATAGGAATGAGATTTTAAGGAATATATTTTGTAAAATGTGTGAGAATTAGATTTAATTCTTTAAAAAATTTCTAACCACAAATTTTGTGTATAAGACTTTAATTAATGAATATGTATCGAAGGAAGTTTATTCTGCAATTCCCATACCACAACTTAAAAACCGACATGTCAGGATTAAAAAAAGAAAGAATTCAAGAAATCGTTTCCTGGGATCTTGCAGGATGTCCAAATTTACAAGTCGTAATTTACCAATGTTTTAAAAATCGGACCGGACATCGAACCGGTCGAAGGAAAGGTTTAAGGTTTAGAGGTTCAACCGATTGTTAACCGCTATCAAACCGGAATATAATAAATAAGATGAAAATTTTATAAGAATAAATAAAAATAAAATCAAATATAATTAAATTTTAAATAAATTTGAGTTTAATAATTATATTATATTTAAAATAGATACTAAATACTTGGTTTTCAGTTTTCACCCATTACCATTTTCAAATTTTAACAAGAAGCATGGAATAGTAATTCAAGAAGAGAGTGGGAGTGTCCTTGTTGCTTAGTCAGATACCCCAAGTCCCCATCCGTGACAACCCTGTCCCATTAAAGGCTCTGACACGCCCCATTCTGCCCACAGCATTCCAGTCTGTCTTTCTAGTACCCATACCATACAAATATAGCCTTCATCTCTTCCCCAAAACAGCACAGATCTCTTTCCCCAACGTCTAAAAATCTTCGCTCTTTTTCACTTCTCACCGTCTCACTTCACCAAGCAAAGGTATGAATCATTCCTTCACCTTCTTAGTGAGCGACACATCTCCATTACCACTCCTATCTTTTCTTTGCTTCTACTCATAAAGTTCTCATCTTCTTTTTTTTTGGCTTTTTATGGTGTGGACTATTGGTTCTGTTCTGTTGGTGGTTATCTAGCTAAAGAGTGATTATTCATTTAAGAAAAAGCTGCAATGGAACCTGGGTCGAGCTTAGATTTGTTGGGGAAGTCCAGCAGAGAAGAGAAATAGGGAAGCCACACAAGGATTTAAAACCGGATCGGTTCGGTCCGGTCCAGTTCAACCGAAAAAGGTTGAACCGTCCAGTTTTTATACAGAGAGGTTATTAAATGAAACCGAACCGGACCACTGACCGGTTCAAACTTTTTCCAGTCGGAGCGGACGGTCCGGTTCGATTTTTAAAACATTGATGATAACAATAATATTCGGTATAAATCTCGTTGACATGTATGATCTAAGGAAGTTCAACAGTGAGATACTGTCTAATGGATCAAAATATGTAATACTTTTTCTAAAAGTACCTATGGTGTCACCTCTTCAAAGTTCAAACTGAGATAGTAATGCAATATTTTGATCATCTTCTCTTGTATTACATTTGAAAAAGCAAAAGGATAGAAAAAGTTGTTGCATAAGTTTGTAACTTAAAACAGGTCAATAGCTAGTCTTAGTTGACAAAATTTTTTCACTCAGAATTGGACGGTGGTTCATCGCCATATCTACCTCGAGAATAACCGCTGTGTCAACTGACTCTCAAATTATACTGAACATTTTGCTGTAGGCATAATTTATTTTGATACTCTATCTATTGGGTGCCATATACTCCTATTAGAGAATATATCAGGAGTTTGCTCCCTTGGCTTGTATCGTAATTTTTACCTTCCCTTTATTAAAAAAAAAAAAAGTTTCAGCTTCAGCGCTAAGGCCAAAATTGTCAAATCACGAGAGGAAGTACTTCGACTATAAAATGAGAATGCTAGTAGGTTAACGAGCCAAAGTTTGCCTTTGAGAGAACAGGGCGTCTGGCTATTGCCGTTCTTGTTCCGTTGCGGGCACACATAAACCCTAAATTGGTTTGAGTCCCTTTCAGTCTCTGGAAGCAGGTATTTCCCATCACTTGCTATCCTGAGAAGGGTCTTATACATTTGATTTTGTTTCCTGTGTTCAATTTTATGAATTTAGTTTTCATTTGAAAAATGAAATGGCCGATCCAATGGGTTCTCACTTAAAAGAAATTGAAAAGATTGGGAGCTCAATTTCACCCGGCCTATATTTCACTGGGTTGCCCCAAGGTTTGACATGTCTCTTTTCTCTCATGTCTTAATTCAGGGAAACTACCCTATATTCATTTATTTTTCTTTTACGATCTCCATCGATGCGTGTATTTGGTTGTTGATGTATACGTTACTTAGAGTTGTCAAAAGAAATTGCTTTGACTTTTATCATTTAGCTATTGATGAAATTAAACTCCTGTTCGGGATAATTGCTTTCCAGCATCAGTAGTTTATGGAAATTGTGATTCTTATATCTGAAAGTTCTCGGTTTTGAGTTTGAAATGCATTATGATTTATTTGGGCATCTTTACTGTTTTTTGGTTTTATCCTTGGATAAGGATACATTTTCTTGTTGGGAAGTGGTTCGTTAGCAGTAGCGTGTATGGAATATTGCAAGTTATTCATTAGCGGTACAAGTATATGGAATAATTGTGGACAACAGTTACAGTTTTGGGTTTAATTGGTCTCTGAAATTTGTGAATGGGAATGACACTGAAAACGGTGTTTCTAGGTGATTCGGAGTAAAGAGAAAGGAAAGCTGATGTTTATTGAAGAATGAATAATAGAGGTTCTTTTATTGATATATCTCTTTCTGAATTAAGTGTCCTTAAAAAATAGTAACAGACAATTGACAAAAATAACGACTGAAACAAGACTTTGGAATATAAATGATACTGGCACTTTCATCGTTAAAGTGGATATTATAACATAATCAACATTACCAAAATGTTTCTTATCAAATATTTCAATCAAATGCATTCTTTGTGTAGCCATTGTTGCATGCCAAGCTGCAGCAGGCAGCACAAGATGAAGTTAAGTGAAAACAAAAGTAAGCAGTCAAATAAGGAACAACCAGTGGATGTGGCCATACCATAATAGAAGGGGTGTTGAAATATATTGGATCACATGCCAAGCTGCAGCAGGGAGCACAAGATGAAGTTAAGTGAACAGCAGATAAAGCTGGAGAGTTTAACACGAAGGTTTGTAAACTTCTAATGAAGGAAGAACAACATGCACGAATGCGATGGGTTAAACTGGCGTGGGACAAGGATATAAGTCCAACAAACTCATTGATACTTGGGATGGGTATGAATGGTGGTTTACTCACAAAAGACAAGCTTAAGACTGATTTGTGAGCTCTGTAATGAAGAGTCAAAAAGTTTGTATCACATCATGATTAGTTGTAGGTATACTAGGGAAATATGGAGAGGGTTGCAGGTAATATTGAATATCTGTAATCTAGTAAATTCATTGCAGGGGATTGTTAATTGGCTAATAAACATCATGCGGATTGTCAAGCACTCATGATAAGCTGGGCTTCAATGGTTTACTATATATGGAAGAAAGAACTCGCAGGATGTTCAGGCAAGAAATCAAGCAGACTTACTTTGTTAGGTAGAGGAATAGCAGCTAACTTATCTAACAATATGAGGAGGTGATGTGCATTGAACTAACCATACGAATGTAGCTGACTTCCAGGAACCATGTTACTGTAATCTTGATAGTTTGTATTACACTAGATATTCTGAAACTTAGGATTGTCTATAACCTTTTATTAATGAAATCAACTTACTTTTCGGGAAAAAAAAACTTTTGATCTTGTAATTGTTAAGTAAATTAGACTACCATCATGTCAGAAACTTTGATGCTCATTGTTTCTTATCATCTTTCTCCAATCTTAGATTCAACTCCATATGATGCTACATCTTTTGACTCTCCCATATCGAAATATTGCACAAAATTCTCCACATTTCTTTGCGATATAACATAACGTTCAATCTCAAGAACACTATTCATTTAAAATTGACATGTCATTTCTCAAACTCAAGAATTTTAGTTTCATCAATTTATTATCATATCATCCACATAATAAAACCAATAAATGCATTTTTTGTTTTAATCTTGATGACAAGAATATGAGTCTGAAACTCTTAAGTCCACAAAAATTGAAATGTTGAGCAATTTTATTGTATCAAACACATGGTGCCTGTTTAAGGGGATACAATATCCTCTTTAATTAGCAAACATGGTGTGGGAATTGGAATATGTTCAAAGATAAATCCTTGAAGTTGTTTCATTAGAATTTATGATCTAGGTCAGTATTAAAAAAATTGCATTCTTTATATTAAATGGTCAATTTTTCCGACTTCTAAAAGCAGCAAGTGAAGAAATTAATCTTAATGTTACTGCTTTGGCCACCGAATAGAAAGTCTTTTCGTAGTATGCATATAGCTTTGAGAAAACTCAT